>VZTJ01002435.1:1019088-1153227 GCA_013397795.1 Orthonyx spaldingii | reverse complement strand
CTGATAACCAGTGTCCAGCAGAGATACCTGCAAGCCCCAGTCATTATTGTGGCTGCTTGTGGAAAGGAAAAGCTGCCATTCAAGAAGGTAGCAAAGGGTCTGTGTTTAGACTAGTAAGACATGGAAAGAGAGAGGATATATTCAATATTCAACATTCAAGGAATGTTTTCAGGGCTATTTGATCTGAAGGGCGGCTTAGATCAGATGCAAACTGGTCTTGAATAAACATAAGCTGGAAATTACCAGAAGCGTCCCAGTCTATTAGAAAAATAAGAACCACAGTGTCCTAGTGGAGTAAATGTATTCACCTTAATAACCTTAAGGTGGATCTAGGTCACTTTATGAATGCCATGTTACATGCCTGCTGAGATGGCCAAGGCTGACTGCATGACCAGGGAGGCCCCCCAGCCTTGTGCCTCTTGCTGGCAGGAACTGCTTGTCTGGGTTTATGCCTGTTCTCCCAAAAGTCTCATGCCAAATGGCAGCCTGGTGTTTTCTGTTTTCTTCCTTCCACACACTGTGTTTATTTACAACAATGATAAGAGATTTCCAGGCTGTGGTTTCCATACATTGTGAGTAGAGTGAAAAAAACCCACAAAACCCCCCCTAAACCAGCAATCAAGCTATAGTTTTATTGTGAATTTCAGGCCTGCAGCAGTTTTTCGATGGTTTATTGCCATATTAACATTTTTTCTAACATCATTAGGTGTTAAAATTCCACGATTTAACACTAGAAAATCTGTGTGTGTGGACAAGCCAGCTCTGTGTTTTAATGATTCTTATGTATATGGAATTTTAATGAATATTGCCTTCAGTGGACCATTTGTCTAATCAAGAATATGTAAAATGCTTCTTTTTCTGTAGCATCTGAAGAGCAGTGAAAGACAAGCATTTGCCCTGCCACTATGCAATTAATGGTGTGACGTTATCCATCTGCAGCTGGACAGGAGAAATGGGGACAGACCCCTGCAGCTGGGCATCCTGGGGAGCAGGAGGCAGTGGCTTGGGGAAGCTGCTGTGACCCGAGGGTCAGGAAAGGCTGTCAGTGCTTCAGGCATGCCTCTCTGAGAGGACCAAAGGATGCTGAGCTCTGAAGATTGCTGGGGTAGAGTTTCTTTACTTATCCTAGACAGAAATGCAGCACATGGGGTTATGTTGCAAACTCCCCATTCCACTCCCTCCACCTCTAGTCCTAAATAAAAGAAAATAATTTCATAATGACATTCACAAGGCATTCAGCTCTTTGCAAATAAATGAAAGACTCTTTCCTGATCTTGTTGCTCATGGCAGTGCCTGTTCCTTGGGGACCCCTGGGATGAAGGACCCTGTCCTGTGTGACAGGTAGAGCTGTGGGGGAGGACACTGGCGGTAGAGGGTCCTTGTCCCAGCCAGACCTCTGAGGGGGGAAGCAAAGAGCCTGCTTTTCCTGAGCAGGCAGCAGAGACTCTCCCTGCCTCCCACCATGCTAAATTCTTTGTGACAAGTTTAGCAAACACATCAGCTCCCTTCTGGCTTCTCGCAGGTACCATTCTGTCTTATTTCTGTAGAGATGGCCACCTTCTCTCCCAAGCATCCCTCCCACATGCTTTCCTGGCTGACTGCTCCACTTCCATTCAGCTGAGGGCTTTTGCAAGACTGACTGCACCTCCACAGTGGTACACCAAGATTTCTTCTGCAGGTGCACAATACACCTTGTTTTTCATATTTCTGAGGTTACCTATTCCTAAGAAAGCTTAAAAGACCTATATGTGAGGAGAGAGCTCCTTCAGCTAGAAGTAAGTGAAACCACCTGCCAAGTCACCTTCCTGGGTCTTTCTCTGCTTTCTCCTGGTTTCAAGCACAGTTTAAGTGTCAAGTTGCAAGAAGAGTTCACCTCTCTTATGGAGAAAATATTGGCCTCTAATATTTGTTTGGCTTGAATAGCATGTTTCCCTTGCATTCTCTGGCAGTTAATGGACGGCAGACATACAAATGTATGAAACATATATATTTTTTTTTGTTAACAACTCATATTAAATTCTTCTGCAAATCCAACATCTGATGGTTTTATCCTTCAGCATGCTGAGCCTACACTCTCATTCCCTCAGGGTACTGAAGTTTCCTAATACCTTGCAGGGGGAGCACTTTCTGCCACATAGATATGGAAATGATGTATCACAGAAAAAGTGGGGCTGAGTGATCAGGCAGACAAGTACCTTGCTATTTCTGAATAGATTTTAAGCTGTGGCAGACTGTTCACTGTCCTGGTGCCTATTTGGTTTGGAACTGAAGGAGTTAACAGAGGCAGGTCTCCATGGCCATGGCAGAGGGCTGGAAAACACACTTTTTAGCATAACAGTGCCTTGCCTCCTGAGCAGCATTTGGAGATCTATCATATTTCTGTTTTAAATTCACATCCTTGCCTCAACAATACGCAATGCCTCCATCTCCATGGAAATGCTGGTGTTGTTCAGCGTTCACAGCTCACGAGGACAAAACTCAGAAGATGCATTTTTGTCCTATAAAGAACAGGCCCAGATTTTGCTGCAGCTGCCAGGGGCGCCCCACTGCTCCTTGCTTATTCAGTACCACAGCTCACCTTAAAATGTTTTTAAGCATCAGCTCTGCAGCCTTTCACTGCCTCAAAACACCTTTAAGGGATCCATCTGTGTGAAAGATCTGCAGGTGGTACAAAACTCACTGCCAATGACTGCCCCTCTCATGGCAGTGTTCAACACCCCACAAGTTTATGCAGTTGCTGAAGGGATGAATGCAGGAGGGCTCTGAGAATATTCCTTAATCCCTATATAAAAAAAGTAACTGAGTTACTCTCTTTCCCCTATGTTTTTCTTTTATGCATGCACATTATGCATTTATAAAAAAAGGCAAACCAACCTGGAGATGTGTTTTATTAACACTACACTAATTGACTGTTTCCTTTTTCACCAGCAGGAGAGAGAAAAACAGCTTTTCAGGCAGCCCACCTTGAGAAACTGGGATGATGCCTTTGCCTGGAGAGAGCCCTTTATCTGCACCATCCAGCATGGGATCCCTGGCAGCAACCCCACACTAAGGTTCCTCCCATCTGCTTAGGCCTGGTCCCTGTCTGGCAGGCACCTGGGGAAGGAAGGGGATGAGATGGAGCCCAGTAGAGGTCAAGCACACCAGGACAAGTGGTGGGGAGGACAGCATGAGAGCTGGCAGCTGTGGGAGGCTGGTGGAACATGCTGGTGGACTTGGTCACGTCCCTTCTCCTTTCAGGAGAACAGGGAGAATGACAGTAATGTCCTTTTGTGGAAGTGCTTTGAAATCTGCAGATGAAAAGCCAATACATAAAGGCTAAGTACTATTATTGCCACTTCTATTCCTACAGTATATGCTTATGTTTGGAGCACTCTACTGCTTCTGCTCTCATTTTTAACGTAAATAGGAAACAAAAAATTACATCTAAGAGGTTTGCAAGCCTATTATGGTGGTTGGAAAGAGACACTGTTTACTTGGGACCTGCTCTGGCATCAGTCACAGTTTGTCCCCATCTGATGACTCCTCTCTTGCAGTCACTGTGTGGTCACAGGTGATGGGCACCTGATCCCTTCTCCCTGGACAGGCTGCAGAGGAGAGAGCACTTTTCCCTTCTATTAAGCTATTGGTTTGAGAGGTGATTTCTATTAAAATATAGTTTGTGACAAGTAAGACTGGATAAGACATTGGACCAACCATAAATATTAGTTATGTGAGATTGAAACTGAAGCAAACTGCTCAGAGCTTAGAGGGGGTTTAGTATGTGACCAAGACATAAAACAGGCAAGAAGCCCCCCATGCTGGGTTTTGTTGCAGTGGTTGTCACTGCTCATAGCAGCATAGATTTTGATGTAAATTTGCATACTTTTAAGTACAGACCCTTGCTGCACATTTGAGGCCAACCCCAGAGGTGCTTCTGGAGTATCACATACTGTGAGCAACACCTGTACAGCATTATTTTCCCCCACAAAAGAAAACATTTTCAAACAGCTTCCTTTTGCTGTGCTGCTGTGTAGAATGATAGCAGTTCCCAGAAAAGGCCAAGCCTGCAGAACAAGCAGAGAAGAAAGCCAACTCAGAGCAGGGTAATCAGCAGTAATGAACTAGAAGGATGCTTGCCTTGCATTTACCTGACCGTCCAGCAAATACTGCAGTGGAAAAGTTTTTAAAGGCTGATAGATGGAAAGAAGCCAGGCTTTCTAAAATTGATACACAAATACAAGCTAATGCTTAGTGAGAAAAGCTGCTTATATATGAGGATGAATATGGTATCACGTATAACAAGGAATTATTTGGTTTATTTTAAGCTGATTTATTTCAAAATTATTTCTGAGCTCCTGAGGAACTACCTAAACATTTTTCATAGTATTTTACAGCAAAAGCAAAAGATCTGAGTTTTTAATAGAACTTCAAAGTTGTCTCCAGACCCCAGTGGGTTTGTATATCTGCTGGGCAGCTAACACATCAGCTTTTTCACAATCTCAGCCCAAAAGGGAGCCACTAATAACAAAGTTACCCTTAAATGGCTGTGGAATATTTTAACTGGGTTTAATTGGGTTCATCTCATAACACTGGCAGCCTTGGTTCTCCCCACTGAGAGGGGAGAAAGACAAGACAAGAACACCTTCCTTCTACCCTACTGAGGTTGTCTGCAATGCCAAGTGGCTGCATCTGAGCCAGCCTCAGTGGTTCCCCAGTCACAGGGGATATAAACTGGGTCATCCCAGCTGACAGAAGACATTCAGAGTGGTTCAGATGCCTTATGTGCCCTGAAGAATTTCCCATAGGTGGCACTGCCATGGTCAGGGAAAACAGGGAGATTGTCTTTGTGACCCTGCAAAGAGCATCTCCAGGTGTTGAATGTGGCCCATCCGGCTGAGACAGTCCTGGCAGGAGGAGGTCATGTGCTGAACGTCAGAGGAGAGGGTGAGTTCCAAGAGATGGCCAAGAACATCTCATGTTCTCCCAAGCTGCTTCCCTGGTTGTCAAGTAGAAAGTGCTGCATTGACACTGTGCTGCAAAGCCTGTGGGTAGTTACAGATTCTGAAAAGTTTAAGGCAGCCAATTCACAAAGAGTGGCTACTCCAGTGACTTCTACCAGTGACAGTCCCAAGGTCATTACAAATGCAGAAATTAGCACCTATGTCTTCTTAGTCTGTGAAAACCTGATGGAGTTATTTTTATAAATGAGTTGCATATTTTTATGGGCTTAACCTTTTATCCTGAAATTTCTCATAACTGTTTTATTAATGCTCGAGAGATCTGAAGTACAGATTGCTCAGCTTAAATAGGTAGGAAATTTAAATTACTGTTAAGACTTGTCAGGAAAATTAACCTGAGCCACAGCTTCAGCTTGGAATGAGTGGCTGGTGGGTTAGGCACCTGCCACTGACCATCCACCAGGACAACCTGGATTTGTGCATTCAGGCATAAATGAGGGGTGATGTTGCAGAGGGTGAAAGACCTGTTGGGACCAAGATGCATTTAGGACCCCCATGTCCCAGTTGCTGCTTTTCAATGGACTGTGCCCAGGGACACATTGGAGCACAGGAACCATGAATCCTTCCTGGATTCCTCCCATATGCCATGTCCCTGGGTCCTCAACAAGGACACGGTGTAAACCCCCATCCCTCTGGAGCTGAGAAGGGCACAGTGACCCAGCTCTGCACTAGGCTGAATTTTGGCAGAGGTAGGAGCTGGTTTTGCTCTGAAGGGGAAACTCTTTTTCCATTAAAAGGTGTAGCACCAAGCCAGAAAATTAAATCAGAGACATTCCAATCTCATTTGATTATTAAATTAGAGTTGACTTCTAACTCCAGGTTTTCCACACAGTTATTCAAATGTCATGTGAATGCTATAATTGTTACTTGTTTTAAGAAAGCCATGAAGGTTCTTCTTACTCTCATTCCTGAGAAAAGGAGGTGACTTCGGGGAAAAATCAAACCTTGAGCTTCTGAGAAAGGATAGGCAAAAGGATAAAGCCAGCAGTATACACTCCTGTATCTTGGGTGAGGGACTAGAAGCAGAGAGCAGCAGCGTGGCTCAGAGAAACACGGCACATACAATAACAAGGACAGGGAACCATCACATACAAGGCTGGGCAGAGGAGAGTGATCAGTGCCTCTCCCTCTGTGAGTAGTGGGAAAGATATGGGGATGGACTGAGCCCAGCAGGAAAACTTGAACACAGCCAGCCAAAAGACCCCTATCAAGCCAGAAGCACACAGGTGAGGACTTCAGAAAACTCCAGAAGAGTGTAAATGAAAGGGTTATAACATGAAAGCAAAAAAGGACTCATGTTCCTTTACTTGTGTGGATATAGAAATCTACTGAACAACTGTCAGAGCCCACAGGATTCAAATGTCAGCCTGGGAGAACTGTATGAGTTGATTCAACTAAAGACTTGGACCAGACAGGGCTCACCAAGGGCTGCATTTGCATTGCGGTTGGGTTTTATAGAATCATAGAATGGTTTGGGTTTGAAGGGGCCTTAAAGATCATCCAGTTCTAATCACCCTGCCATGGGCAGGGACACCTTCCACCGGACCAGGTTGCTCAAAGTCCCATCCAGCCTGGCCTTGAAAACTGCCAGTTATGGGGCAGGTAGATAAAGAGCTGCATAATTTGATTTCTTGGCTGCTATTACAAACCCAGGTGAGAGGCTTGTGCCAGCTGAGTTTATGTGCAGGTTTGCAGAGTTAAAGCTGGTAGGGTTGTCTAAGGGCATCTGTCTCAGCCCTGCAATCAAAGCAGGGGCCATTTCAAAATTAGCTACATCACGTTGCTTGAGGTCATATCCTGAGGTAGGTATGATATACCACATACCTACCCACATGGTCCAGTGAGCCACGGGAAACCAGGTGTTAAAAAATTAGGGATTCTTTCTGCCACCAGAGCCTCTGAGGAGGACTGGTGTCAACAGACTGTGCGTTACAGTTCATTGAACTAGAGATGAGGCACCTACTGTGCTCACAATTTGATTTTCTTCAAGGTCTAGGACATCCAGTGCTGGAGAACTAGGACTGGAATGAGTCCTGCGAAGTCTGTAGGCTTTGCTTGGATTTGATGTCACTAACATCATGCACATGATAGTGAGAAATGTAACAAAGATGGGGCTCCTGTGAGTGAAATGCTTGTGCTATATTCCTGTGTCCTGCAAGGCCTCTTTGCTGAGGTGAGGAGTAGTGTTCACTGGGATAACTGGTTCACTTCAGGGCTGGTTACATTTCCTTGCTTGTTAGAAGATGAGATAGATAGATGTGAGATAAGGTTTAGAAATCAGGGGCTGAAAACTAACTTATATTTTTGTTTATGATCACAACTCAACATGCAGTGCTAGAAATAGCTCTGATCTAATGGCATCGTTTCATACCAGCCTTCATTCCTGCCTGCAGTCACTGCAGGTTTTCAGTCAGGCTATGAGAACTGCTTCTCATTTATTCTTAAACAGAGTCCATCTGTCCCATCACTGTTAGCTCTCCTGTCAGCCTCACCTGTTTAGCTGTTTTCCTTCTGCCTGCAACAGAAGCTTTTCCCTCTGTCAAAAATCAAACATAAAGTTTAACCGTTTGGTGCAGTTAAGGCTATGAATAAATAAAACACTGAATTGTTCACTGGAGCTTCTCTCAGTCCAAATGTAGTTAGGTATGGTGGGAGGCAGGGAAGAAAACCTGAATTCATCAGTTCCTGAGGTCCCCACTCGTAATGTGAACTGAAAGCTGAGCCTTCATCCTAGTTTACCAGCTAACCCTTAATCATAGCCCACCAATACAGAGCTGCACAATCCTGAATCCTAATTCATGCATTTGTTACAAAGCTGGATCATTGTCTCCAAAAAACCCATCCGGTTTAGGTTGATTCCAAAGCAGAATATCCCTAACCTTTCTATGATTCTATGATTCTAAGACTGGTACTTGAGGGTTGAATGACTTGTATTTTACCTAGAAAAGTTTTTATTTATGGCATGGCAGTTAAAACAGAGATGTAGTGGGATAAAGAACGTGCTTTCTGCTCTTGGGACCTGCATGGTCATATTTCTGTCTGGCTGTATCTATACCAGTAACCTAATTAATGCCAGGATAAGGGCTAGACCGTGTTGTTTAATCTACTAGCACAGTCCCTGGCTGGGTAGAGGATGAAGTTGTCCATCTCGGGCATGGCCTGCACACAGCTGGGGACACAGCACCAGAGAGCTGCAGCTGACACCTGGAGACCTTGACAGATCAAAGTCAGGGCTGGTTCCCTGGTGATGCATCTTCTCATTGGCTGTGTATCAGGCTTACAGTTAAGGTCATCTTTAAAGCCAGGAATTAAGGGTCTGAGGAAGGGTTATGCACTGGCATCTCTTTGAGGCTCCTGTGAGCTGGCACAGGCATTATTGGACTTCACAAGATAAATGTAAATAAAAGAAAAATTAGATAGATGAGCAAACTGGGAGTTGCATAGGACTGTGTGCTTCAAAAAAGAAAGTGGAGAGGGGAGTGAGGCGCAGTCTGCAAAGCGTGGAGTGGAGGGGAGCCTGTCTGGGGGCTCTGTGTCCAGGTTTGACTTTTTCCTTAGGTCTTTCTGCTTCCAGAATATAAAATACATCTAGGAAGGTGATGTCCTTTCCTAGATGAAATTTCCAGTTCCAAGAGAAATTGTATGTTTTCGAAAAGGGACCAGACATAAAGTGACTGACCTTTTTGCTCTGAACATTGGGCAGTGTATTTGTGTTGTGGGGAAGTGTCCATAGATAGCCTCAGTAAAAGAGTGAAATGGAAGCCTTCATACATCACCCGCTATAAGTTTCCTGACCACAGAGGACAATGTTTAGTATTCGTACTTTGGATATATTAAAACCTAAACTATGAATCAAATTGCATGACTTGAAGCTGATTTGTTTCAGAAGAAAGTAGAAGTTAAAACTTTTATGCATCTCTACATCAAAGTGTTATTACTAGCTAAGGTTTCTTTTTATAATTTAACCCCACATCTGAATTGAATTTCAATGGACTGTTGTGTGGTGCATTCCGATCTCCATATCAGTCGAGTTTGATGAACACCCCAAAGCTCAGTGGTTGAGAAAGAAAGAAGAAAATCATGCCGAGGAACATCAAATGGGAGTGCAGGCCTGATATCTTTTGTCAGTAGAAAGATTGTTTTAATACCCTGTCTGTCACAGTAATAACCTTAAACAAATAGATCACTTGTATTTACTTTGTAATATCAGTGCTTTTACAAGATTGACTACCTAGTGGGATTGTCTGTACAAATTCCACAGTTGTCCCCAGGCAGCTCTGTGAAGAGGACACTTTAACTCCATATGCCATAGAAAGATGCCTTCAGTGATGCTCCATGAATTAATCATATCCCTGAGGGCTGTGGGAGGATAATGGTAGAAAAACCCTGCCGGAATGACTTGGAGAGCTCCAACGAGCTGTCACAGCACCTGGCCACTTTGTGCAGTGAGAAGCAGTTATATCAAACAGGCTGTACCTGTGTGAGCAGATAGAGCTGAGTCTCACCGAGCAGTCGGCAGGAGAGAGGGAAGCATCACTTACTTTGCCTATTGGAATGGGCTCCCCACCGCCTGGGGCCACAGGGGTTACTGGAGAGAAAAGGAAGTAAACATTTATCTACTGCATTATTCCTTTTTTTCCTAATCCCTGCTCTTGAGTTACACAGGCACTGTAAGGATGAGCTGTGTATATTCTTTTTGCTGATAAAATAGCCTAGCAGTGACCTGAAGGTTTTGTGTGCAAGTGTTTGGGTTTTTTTCTTTATTGGTTATCTATTGCTTCTTCCCAACTTCTAGGTTCCTACTCTCAAGCCCATGGCCATGCACAGCCATTCTGTGTATGCAGTATGTACATCTCAGGGAAGGTAGGGATAATGGTTTGTGATGATAAAGTAAAATTATCACCAAGACCACCTTGTGTTCTCTATTCTTGCTATTTACAGCAGTCTGTGTCAGATCTGGTTTAATTTTTTTTCATCTTTTCTGGGTAACAGAAGGTTTCCCTTTATATGAATATAAATAAAACCCTTCTAGAGTAATGATATTTTTCATGGAGGGTGTGTTAACCTACAGGAGTGTGAAGTAGGTTTACATTCAGAGAATAACATGCTTCGGGATTATTCCTTCTCCACTCCCCCTGAACAAGACCTTTTCCTCTTTTGTTTCCATTTGAGGCAGGTGCCAGTTCATTACTCTCAGACATTTAAAATAAATCAAATGCAAGTAATGCATCACGTGTTTTTTTCTAAATGTTTTTCAGTTGATCTGTTTCTGCTATATTTTAAACCTTTTTTTTTTCCCTATCAAGACAAATCTTGCCTAGATAAATATGAGCACAGCTTTGGTTTTGTATTTCCTTACACCTTGCTCTGTAGCCAGATCCTAGCTACAGGGTCTTATTAACCACTCTGACCATGCCAGGTGACTCCCAGGAGACCACTGGACAAAACAGTCACAGGAGAAAGCAGGAAATCAAACCACTGCTTAGAACTTTATACATGCCAGGCACGTATGATCTGACCACACAGACATTTGAATGGCCAGACAGGTAAGACAGATCTAGAAAGATCCAAATGCCACTCTACCCTAAATCTGTCTCTTTCTCCTGGTTGTTAGGAAGGGAGACTTGGTGAGACTTGTTTGGATGCAGCTCTCTATCCTTCAGTCATTTCCAGGGCGATGAATGAGCTTCTCACGTTCCCTTTTCCAAGGCTGTCACTCTTGCCATTTGGTTCAGGCAGGGAATTACCTTTTAAAGACCTCAAGGCTGAAAACCACACCACATCATGTCCAAAGTGTAGCACCACAGGGATAAGTTCCTCAATTGCTGTTGGCTGCTTATCTGCTTGATAACTCCAGTCAAAACATCCTGGCTTGAAGAGGCCAGAAAGACATTCTTATTTCCCCAGGTCAAGCTCTCTGGGCCAGGGGAAGAGGCCAGGGAAGTAGTTAGACCTGCTCAGAGGCTTAAGGGAAGATTACAGAAACAGCTACTGCCAGCTGACCTCATCTCATTCTTGTCATTTTGTGCCTTTTAGGCAGAGCTGATGGCAGGGAGATCCATCCTAGGAGGTGCTGAAGGGGTCGACACCCTAACTGAAGCTATTCTGCATTTTTCACCTGCTCTGACAAAAGAACTGGGGAAATCTTTTCTCTAGGTTACACTGTAGGGATCTATGTTCTATGGAATTTCACAGCAATTTTGGTAAGCCTTGATTTTTCCCGTAAAGTCTTGATGGGTCTGACCTTTTATCTCTGATGCCCTCTATGAGATTTCTGTCTCCTGTCCTTTTTGGATGGGGTAATGGTTTTGTATTTCTGTTGAACTGGAGCAGGCTTTGTATTGGTCTGGTACACAACCCATTTTACTTCTACTCTGAGTAAAACTCTTCAACTGTTTAGTCAAAACCTGTCTTCTCCAAAGAAACGCCTTATTGTCTGGCTGTTTCATTTTGAAGCCTTGTAGCCATGAAATCTGTTGGGAGAACACAAACAGCTGTGATTACCTGACAGCTCTAGGAAATGGCACAGAGACAAGAGACGTCTGTGAGATAAAAGTGCTGATTGCAGGTGGAGGCTGCAGGCAGCTCTTTAAAACTTTCCTGTAACCTTTGGGCTCTGGTGAGCACCAAAGGGAGCAATGCCTTGCCAGTCTGTATCAATGAGCAACAGCAACCTGATACTGCTCTTCTGCCCAGCTGAGAGTCATTAGTTTTGTTAGAATTGGATTGAGGGTGTCTGTAAGTGTGATGCCATTATTCTTTCTTAATGTAACTACAGTTTGCCCAGAGGATCCAAATAATGACAGAGCCCTTGGTCTTGTACATGCCGTACGTGTCCCATCCCAGAAGCAGGTCCTGACCTGCAGTCCACCTACTCTACAGGGGGAGCATGGAGATGTGCACACAGGGAATTTTGCAACATTGCAAACAGAAAATCCATCTGAAGAAATCAGATTTTGGAGTGCTAAACCACAAATTCTTCCTAATAGCGATGGTTGGGACAAGCTGCCTTTGTGCCTGGTTATTTTACAGTGCAGCTCACTGGGACTATAGCAGGTAAGATTTTGCAGCAGGAGATGCAGGTAAGTCTTACTTCCTGGGGGTCTGCTCACTATCTCCTCGAGTTCTCCTTAGAGTAGATTTGGATGACAAAATTTGTGAAATGCAGCATTTCTTTCTTTTTCTCTCATCCCTGTCTCTTGCTTGTGAATGTATTATTCCTTATTGCAAAGACTTTCACAGGCACCGAGCCAGGACTGGCTGGATTTCTCAGCCACAGAAAACGTCTTCAGATCTGTTCATTTTTCTATTCTCCTGCAGCCTGTCCCCTTCCCTTCGCTGTGTTTTTCTACTCCCTGATCTTCCCTTTCCAATTATTTTTTCCCAAGATGTTTTACCCATCAATCTCCAAGCCATTTGTTACTGTACTAGAAAGGGCCTTATGCACTCTCCCTTTTCTTTTTTTTTCTTTCTCTCCTATTTCTTCCCATTTTCTCCCCAAAACAACATTCCCCATTAGAGCTGATATGCACTACCAGCTACAGATCCTGCCTACACACCTTTAGCATGTGTGAGGGTGCCCCAGAACCCTTTGTGCCACAGATGGGTGGGGAGACAATTCAGTCCTGCAGGATACTCCCACACTGCAAATTCTNCACTCTCCCTTTTCTTTTTTTTTCTTTCTCTCCTATTTCTTCCCATTTTCTCCCCAAAACAACATTCCCCATTAGAGCTGATATGCACTACCAGCTACAGATCCTGCCTACACACCTTTAGCATGTGTGAGGGTGCCCCAGAACCCTTTGTGCCACAGATGGGTGGGGAGACAATTCAGTCCTGCAGGATACTCCCACACTGCAAATTCTGGGAATATAAACAAATCCCAGTGCCTTACTCCTGCCATGTAGTGCTGGTGAATCTAGTGATGGGGTAACTTGAAATGCTAAAATACCTGGTGGCTATGCCTTTGTTGGTTTTGCTTTTGAAGGATGCTATAGTGGAGCAGCAGTGAGACCCAGAGAGGAAGGCCAGAGGAGTGTGACTGTCAGGCAGCCTGGTCAAAGCAGTCACAGATTCCAGGCTCTCTGTGCTCTCCTGCTGCTGCAGAACAATGCTGGGCCAGCATGTTGCTTTTCCCCAATTGTGTGTAATCAGCATGAGGATATGGAGCTGTGAAAAATCAGGACTGAATAAAGCCAGCTTCTGAACTGCCCTTATCCCACTGTGTGCCACTGGGGAAGCAGCCTACACTGTGACTACCCTGCAGCTGGTTTGAGTTCACCTGTGCCTAAATCTCCTGATAGCACAGCGACAGCGACACTAGAGCAGGGAGCACTACCCTCTTTTAGTAGCCCAAGCCATTATTGAGAAGGAAGGGGGAAAAACATTTTCTGGACTCACTTGGATTTGACAAGTAACCTAGGTTGCACTCATCTTTAAATTCAACTGTCCTGGAAAATATCCTCAAGAGATTTTTGAACAGGAGAGTTAGAGATATTACAAAAAGGAATTGTTTGCTTGAGATTTCTACCAATTCTGGGAAAAATCCCATGAGAATAGTTGTTCTTGTGAGGTTTTCTCTGCATCTGAACAAGAAAGAAAATATGTTCTTGAAGCATTACATGTCTCACCACAGTGGAGTGGTGTATGTGGAAATTCAATTCTGACACTTCACGAAGACTGCAAAATGGAGTTAGTTGAATTGTGTGAGACTATTTTTACCCCTTGTCACATCCACACCCACAGTCTCCTATGTGTGGGACAGCTCTGCTACCAGGAGGTGTCAGCTCTGCTGCCAAAGGAGCACCTCAGCCCAGAGGTGACATGGTGGGATACGATTGAGATGAGTGGTTCTTTGCAGCCCCCCATCCCTCTCATTGTCTCTCTGTGTGCTGCAGAGCTCCAAAACCAAGAAAGAGACTAGACCAAGCAGCTGGTTACTGTCAGGGAGGTGGCAGAGGTGACCACAGGCAACAATTGAAGAGGAATAAACAGTATTTTCATCTGATTTTGTAGAAAGAAGAGGGCTAAAAAGGGCAGTCTTGTAACTGCTGTGTGTGAAATGTTCAGTTATGTTGGGTTCTGGTGATGATGAGTGTTTGGGTACCACCACCAGGTCCAGACTCTGTGGAGTGAGAGCTGCTCTGTGAAGGGTGGAGCCGTGAGGGACTCTGGTGTGGGCCATGCTGTCACTGCTGGGCACTGACCCACAGCCCTTTAACGGGCAAGTAGAACCAGGGGTGGCAGCAGCAGGTTCCATCCAAGAGCCAGGGACAGGGCTGGGGACAGACACCTCTACAGGATGAGCTGAAGTGGGCTTGAGGGTCAGTGCAAGAATCTTCCTGAGAGATGTAGCAACCTAAGTCAGTAAGACAACATGTAAGATCTTCCTTGTGACAACAGGAGGGGAAATTCTGACACCTGAAGGTCCTGCCTGAATTCCTTTGATGGTATGACTGCAAAGAGCACTAGTGCTGCCTTGGGCTGCAGGCAGATGCCCAGCAATACATTGTGGCATCCAAGTAGTGTTTTCTTCTCCTATCCATGCCTCTATACCCTTTGCCTGGGTCTCCTGTCTGTGGATATGGCCTGGCAGATTGTTTATGCACATCTGTGCTCCCTGGGCAGTTCATTGAAGCTGCACCTTTCTCCAAATCCATTGCTAAGATGTGGTAGGATAAAATCAAGAACTTCTAGTAACATTTTGCTGCCTGTGAAGCTTAAACACGATTTTTGTACAGCATAATGTGCAAGCAGCTTTAATGTGGCCAGGAATGGGGTCCACACCTCTAAATGCAAAATTGTGTATGTGGGAATACATACACAGCTCCACTCCTCAGCCGAAGACTAGGAGCAGCTGTTCTCCTCCAATCCAGCTCAGTCTTCCCACTATCAGCATCATGCACAAAGCAGCAGCCACCACCCTGGGGTGTGGGTGCTGGTGATGGGGGGCATTTTCTTTAGTCATAATGCTGTGCTACGTGGACTTCAGCTTGGAGTCAAGCACCTGGAGCTATGGTGACACCACAGTGGCAGGTGCTGCATATCTGCATGGCTGTGCTGCTCTGACATCTGAACACTGGCGTTCACTGGGCACTTTCCTCCAAGGGCAAATCCCCAAATTTCTCACTGAATTTACCCAGCAACAATGAGGAGGGTGATGCTTCTGGCAGAGCTGCCACCTGAGGCACTTCTACAGGGTCCGTGACTGAGAGGATTGTTTGCAAGTAGCTCAGATAACAGAAATTTCAGGCTGCTCATACATTACAAAATAAACAGGCATAGTTTGCATTTGGTTCTCATAAGGAGGCTAGATATGACCCAAGGTATGCAAATACCTTGTGATGAAGAGAAAAAGATTCCAGGACTGTGGAGGTGTAAGAGTTGACAAATTATGCGGCATTATGCAACAATACTACAGGTTTTTTGCAAATTGAGGAAAAACAGCTGTTAAACATGTCAGTATTTTGGGAGCAGAGAAATAGAAAGCATTGCTGTCACATACACAGAGAGGATAGGAAGTGAATGCAGCAATGAACAGGGAAGAGCCTCACATTGTTATCCATAGGAGGATAAAAGTACTAAATCCTTATTTAATCCTTGCAGAGTTATTTAAAATATTAAAAGTAGTGAGCCTCAAAGGGGATTAAGAATGGTTACAGAGGGTGAGTTAAATTACAAAGTTAACATTAGTGGTTTTTGTACTTATTTGCAGGAGTAAAGCAAGTACTCCTTTTTCACAATTCTTCCTCTTTTTTTTTTTAATTGACAAAAACCTGCACACCACATCCTTAGCTTACCAGTGTTAGTGTCCTTTAAATCCAGAGTGTCAACCTGGAACCTCATCCCTGCCCCCAGGGTTTACCCTGCAGAAGTCCCCTGTCCCACTTACCTGACTGACCTCTGCTTCTGCCACTGCTGAGAACTCAGACACCTCATAGATCCTCAGTCAGCATTAATCTCCTGCCTTCCCTGCCTCTTTCCTCCTGGTGTGTAAGCAGTGATCTGACTTTCCTTCTTCATAAAGGTGACACTTGTCTCCTCTGCTTTTTGACCCCACTTTCTTATACCCCTTTCTCTAGAATCAAAGGAGGAGTTGAGTCTTCTAACCACAACCTTATTCCTCCCAGTCCTTCCTTTGTCTTCTGGGACTAGTATTGCTCAAGTTGCTAATGGTCCTGTCACAGATTGAAATATTGTAGTTTATGACTTAAACATTTTCATAAAGGACCCTTTGCTTATTGTAATAAGAACTGTGTTACAAAGCTGCAGTGAAGACCACCACATCCTGAACAGACCTTCTCACTGAGGCCCTGAACCGCTCGCTGATGAAGATACGATAAAGTCACAGCTCAGAGCTGGGGACATTCACAAAGCACAAGCTTAACACCCTCCCGGTGGGGACCGCAGCCCCAGGGCTATCAGCTGCCAGGCCAGTACAGACCCTCAAACCAAAGGGTGGGGGGAGGAGGAAAGGTTTTGGGTGTGTGGTAATGCCTTTGGTGAGAGGCAGAGAACTCCCATCCTCTGCTGTGCAGAAGAGTTCAGCTGTGGGGCCCCTTCACCCCTGGAGAAAAAGCTTATCCACAGCAAAGGGGTGTCATGGCCCTTCAAAGCTCCCCTCTCCCCCAAAAAAGGGGTCCCCAGATGCTGTAACAGAGCGCTGTGGATGATACAACGGATCCAAAGTGTTGCAAGGGACAGTGTCAAACCTAGCCCCCTTAGACCAGGCACCTGGGCGTTCCCACCTGGCCCAAACTGTATATTAATCCATGGAATTCAATACTCTTTGGCATGGTGGTGGCAGTGAGGGACCCTCACCACCCAGCAGACCAGATGGAGGGGAGCGACGAGGCGTCGTTGGGACCCTCGGAAGGGTGATATGCTTCACCTAACCCCTCTCACTCTCTCCCTGTCTCCCCACCCCCTATGCACACCTCTTTCTCTATTCCTTTCTTTCTTTCTTTTCTCTTTCTTTCTCTCTGTCTCTTTTACTATTAAATAAAATATATCAGTTTTTTGGCACCAACATCTAACTTTGTTTGGTTTTAATTGCGTTTTTTGGGCTTATTTTGAACCTTCAGAGTTCTTTCCATTTTATACATGAAGACCTAGCTTTCTCTGCTCCTCTGTGAGGACTTTAAAACCGGATCATAACAGATTGCTTGTGAGAAACTGAAAAATTAATGGTTAATGACTCAAACAATTGGCCATTTGCTAAAGCAGCAGGTGCTTTGCTGATGCTGTGTCAGGTCACAGCCCAGGTGCAGAGGGGGTGCACAACCACCACCAGAGGCTACAAGCTGGGTTTGGCCCAGATAGCGAAGAGACCAATAAAAAGCAGACCCTTCAGAGGTGGGATAATGCTTTTTATCATGCCTATGTCCTCTCTTACACAACTGGCTCAGGTGTAAAATCCCATCCAGCCCCAGTGGAGGTATCAGAACATTCACACATAGTCCTGAAGGTGTTCATCCCTTCTGATGGGGCATAACTGACTCAACTACGCTGACCTGAGAGGCAGCCATCATGCTTTAGAAGGTGTCATAAATCATCAAAGACCCTGAAGCACCCCAGACTCATTTCTGAGACCTTCCACCAAAGGATTGCATGTGGTCCACAGTGTTACACCAGACAGCATAGAACTCCCTGCCCCAGGAGGAGTATCTGGGCATTCCCACCTGAACCTGAACCTGCTGAACTTTGTGTTTCACAGACTTTCCCCCACCCGTGATGGATCAAGACTGCAACCACTGCTTTGATCAATGGACGTCAAAATTGCAACAATGAAGTCTCACATTGGATCCATGGGTGGTAATATCCTTCTACTCTTACCCTTTCTTTTTCTTTCTTTTCCTTAAACATTTTCTAAAGTGTTATTTTTATGCTTTTATATTACTATATTTCTACAGATAATAACCAAAACAGCTACATACCTACTTTCCATTGCAAGCAAATTGTTCTGAAACAAACCTCCCATATGCATATTTATAGACACTGGTCATTTAGTGGTGTTTCATGCTAATCTGCCCCAAGGGATCCATTAAGAAGAAACTCAGTTATTCTGCCTTCAGGGGTGGGTCATAACATCCCTGAAAACTCCGCTATTCCAGTTTAATTTACTTGTGTTCATGCTGACAAATCTCGGACCTGTCCATCACAATCTTACAGTAACTCATATTAAGGTGGACTTTAAGCAACTGGATCTAGATGGACTGCTTGAGCTGGAGGGTTGGACACTAAAGTACTTCAGCTTTAGTGTGACACTTCAGCAGTTGAAATACTTGTCTTCAGCGCCAGGATGGAATCAGTTTTTGCACGTAAGCTAGTTCAGGAGGAGAGGGTCTTCTGTGGGTGTTGGAGGATGGATATCTTGGAGCATCTGACTTCAGTACTTGAAGCTTAGGGAGCTCTCTGAGACACCTATCCACAGCTAGGGGTTGGGCAGTGCCACCCCCAGGACAGGCAGTGGAAGGTGCAATTTAAGTGCCTGTGTTACAGGAGGACAATTTGAAATGTTCTGCATGTATCTGAAACAACTTCACCAGGCTGGCAGATACAGCACAGAGTATCTGTGTCCATGCACTGATGGTGTGGACACTGTATTTGAGGAAGAATATTCCTGAGCATCTCAAATATCACTAGAAGCCTCTGTTGAGGCAAACAAATACAATTAGTTGAGCCCTGAGAGTAAATTGTCCTCCCAACTATTGAGGGTGTCTAAACAGAGCCACTTGCATTATTCTAGATGTCCCAAGTCATCTGGGACATTTGCTTAGGCTGGTGAGCATGGCAGGAAGCCTGGGAGGTCACTGCTGGAATGCCAGCAAGGTGCCTACAGCATCTCAAATGGTTCTTGGTGTCTGTGAATCACTGTAGATGTGACTGCTAGAGAGAGCTGAATCACTCTGTACTCCACTGACTCTATTGACTAGGCTCCCTTTGAGTGCAATATAAGCTTAAATGTGCAGCTTAAATGGTAGCACCTTGATTTAGTCTGGACCTGAATTCTGTCCTTAGAGCTGACAGTCTAAATGTAGCCCTGTATTTTTTATTTTTTTTGTAGAACATTTAGCACAATTCAGGAGTTAAAAGTCTTAATAATGATGGCAATGTAATAATACCAGTAAAATAACATCATTATTCTTCTTCTAATTTGCTGAAAAGAAAGTCCTATTTATTCTTCTATTTCTATGGCTCTATAGTAAAACAGAGATTAAGTTTATTTGGTCTCCAACATTTGTCTGTAATTATATTATATATATTTAAATGGCATTTAGATTATATATATACATATAAATGACATATTGCTCACATTAAGAAATAAAAAATACCCACTAGCAGAGCTGGAAACTAGAAGATGCTGGCTACAGCCCCCTTAGAGCAATGAAAGTTCAGGGACTTCTTTGGGACAAAACCAATTTGTTTTCTCTCCTCCACCTGGTGCCTTCAGACACGCAGAGGACTCCTGCCTAATGCCATGTTACCCAGCCTTGGCTGTCTCAGCCTCCCTGTTCTTGGCTGCTCAGCACTGTGCTGGCTTTGTTTTTGCTAAGACTGGGCCAACAGCACTCTGGCTGGGATTTGCTAGCAGAGCTGCCTCTAAAAGCCAGGGAGGGTGGAGAACCTGGCTCTGTCCTCATGGTTAGTCTGACAAGTTGCTCCTGTAGGAGGACCAACTGAAATGTTGTTTCTCCAATTTATCCTCTGCCAGCTCTAATTTTTCACGTTCTATCTATGCTACAACTTAGTTAATGCAGCAGGTGCTTTTTAAATAAAGGAAGAGAAATACTGCTTCCTGTTTATTTATATGTTTGATAACTTCTAGGAGGACAGATTCTGCCTATGCCATCCTTAATAGAAACTGGATTTGAGAGAGCTGCTATAATATGAGAGAACCAGGTGTTAGAGACGAGTCCATCCTCCAGGCAACCTTAACCTTTCTCCCATCAGGCAGGACTAGACCTCGCATACGTGGTCTCTCAAAGGTTCTGCTTTAAAACCCAAGCAAATGATCAAATGGCAGGAAATGAGATCTTCTTTCCAAATTGGGGGTGGGGAGTGAGTTGATTTATTTTTTAAGAATACACTGGCACACACCAAAAATGACAGAAATTTATATCTGATTGAGTTACAGCCAGTGCAGTTACTTGTTCAGGTCCTTTAATGTTTTCTTGGTGGCTGTGGATTGGGAAGTGGTTTATTTTTACATATCTACTAAATGGCAAAGTTTGTTGCTATACAGTAAACACTTGCAGCCCAGGACATGAGACTAAAAAGAGGATAGTCATGTTTGCCTGTTTTAAAAACCAAAACTTTTCACAAATAAAGAGCAACCTCCAACATGTCTAGCTGTTTGGAGTTCCATATACCCAATTAATTCTGATTCTATTCATTCAGTTTGGCCAGAGGCCTCGGGCCACTGATATCCCTCTATAATTGTCCATGTCCAGCTTGCGTTTCTTGGCAAATTTGGATTTTTAGTGGGATTTTAAGGGTCCTGGTGCAACAGCCTCCTCTGGTTGCAGAGCTGATGGAGGCAGTAGGACAGGTCATCGGGCTCTGGTCCAGATTTGGCAAAGAGGCATTGAGCATTTGATGGGTCACAGAAGGCTTCCAGATATGCTAGAAATGTGTGAGCAGGTTTTACTCTCTTCTGCTGTAGTGGGAGACATCTCCTGCTTCTCCAGCTCTGCCCTTACCAAGTGAAGGGACAGAGGGAGACATGGTTGGGTGGCAGAAGAGCTGCCGGAGGTGAGATGGTGGCACTGGGATGTTGGAGACATGTTACACTCGGATGGGAACCAGCTGCCAGGGATAAGGAGGTGTTGAAGGAGGTGAGGATACACAGAGCTGGAAAAGAGCAGAAGCGTTTCATTGGTGGGTGTATGAGAGAATTGCTAAACTGTTTGCAGAAAGGGCAGTTGCATTGTCAGGGAGATTGGGTGGGGCAGGGCTGATTCTAAGGATAGTAGTGAATAAATGGACCAGGCAGAGAAGCCACAGAAAAAGACAACAGGAGATGGGAAGACGAGAAGGGGGTGGGGGGTTGAAATGGCATGTGTGAAGTAGGGAACAATTTGGATATGAGAAGAAAAGCAAGGAAGAGATAGGGAAAGACAGAAAGAAGAATTACAAAATTGTAGCTGCATTTCACAATGATTTTCAGTGGCTTCAGGAGGGCTGTGGTGTGTCTCCTACATTCTGCACTGGCCACACTTTCAAACCAGCAGACACACCAGGGGCAAATAGCAGCCTGCCAGCAGGATGTACCTCTGCTTGGTGCAGCATTTTCCAGTGTGTTTGTCCGGACACAAATAATTTGATCTCCACCAATATCCTATACTGCAGTCTCATCAGTCTCCCTGTCAGTTTTATGCTTATGCAGTATACAACATCCCCAGAACATCAACATCTCAATTTCAAGCATGTATTGGCATAAACATGGATCTAGTCAAGAGATTAGTGCAATATTTGATTTGCTAAAAAGGCTTAACATCTCTTAGTGTTTTCATATTGAGCTTCAGGGTTTGTATTTTAAACTAAAGAGGAACACCAGTACAATTTTCATTAATAAAATAACGGCTTATATGGGTTGCTACTGGTAAGGAGAGAAATGCAGGAAATATGCTTCTATTTTTTTTTATATATTTATTCTAAAATTGACCTGACAGCTTCTAGCTATTCCTTGGTGACAGATTTCAAACTATTCAAACAGATAATTTTCAGCTCTAGTATTTCTGTTTGGAACTTTATGCAAAAATTTTACCACGATATTTAGCATGTCACAGGCTGTCTAACAGCTCCAAGCCTTGCTTGTAAAATACGCGCACACAGAAATGTAACAAGGATGTGTTTTGGCAATAAGCTTAAATCTCAAAGAAATGTTCCAGTACCTTGATTAATTAAAGACAACCCAAGTATTACATCCAGCCTGGACTGGTACATCATTAAGCAGCCTAATTAATACTAGGACATACTGAAACAAGAGAGGTATTTTGGAATTTCAGTTACTAAGGGAAACCTAAGTGCTGTCTGTTAAATGCTTTGGCCTCCTTTTCTTGTAGAAAATGTGCTTTATAACTTCCCCATATGCTCCTGCTGTTCTCTCCCTGATGGATGTTGCTATGGAAGCAAACTGGGGAAAAAAAATCAAACAGCTAATAATGTTTCTGCAAATGATTGCACAGGTGGAGATGAAAAGTACAGATGACACAAGTTAGTTAAGCAGGGGATTTGAGCTGCAGCAACAATTTGAGGCCAAAAATCAAAACACACACACACTTTGCTTTCTTTCCTCTTTATACAAATTTAGTGAAATTCCAGATCTTTGCAGGCTGTTGAAGTTTATTTTACCTTTTATTGAATAAAGGCATTCAGAAATTTTGCACTAAAACACTGAATAAAATAATAAAATAATAAAATGATGGAGGTTTAGAAGGAGAAAAGTAGGGCTGGGTACACTGCTAGTGGTTGGTATAGCCTTGGAGGGCGTAGGTCCCATGAGGCTATGGGATAAAGAACTTCTGTCTTTCACTCAGATTAAAAGTTGTCCTTCAGTTCTGTATCATATTTGAATATCATTATAGCAACAGGGAAGGATGCATATACTGGATGTTGGAAAGACAAACCTGTGGCATGCCTTTTTGATATTTCTTCAAAGGAGTGTAAGCATTCTGATATAAAGCACACACCCGCGAAGTGTATGAGAGTGAGGAAATGCACCAGCATGTTGATATAGAGCATCTAGTTAAGTACTGAAAATGAGAATAGAGAGAGCCAAGGAGTGAGAGTGATACAGCTCACACCTGGCATCTCTCAGGCTGCCAGCCAAGGCCAGCCAGGTTGGCTGGTGTCTCCAGGGCACAGAATAGGTAGCTACTCTATTTATTGCTTGCTTGCTTTTCAATCATGTTGGCTGCTGCTCACCCTGACTCTGTGCCACTGAACTTTTCTTTTGCTTTTCTGAATCTTAGATAAACTTACACATATGGATCTGCTTCCACCTGGCTTATGCTGCTTGGTTCTATGTCCAGGCATCCATTCCTCTCTGCTAGCAACTTACCCCTTTAGACATGTTTTAAAGTGCTGCTGCACCCCCTGAATGCTCTGGGATGGGGCAGATGGCTGCAGACCTCCTCTGGCCTGGAGCTTGTTCCCCACGAGGCCTCCTGAGCCCATGCTGCAGTGTGAGGATGGACAGAGAGGACGCTGTCAGTGGACATTGAACCAGAGGCCACTAGTTTCATTTCACTATCATTTTAAGGTTTTTTGGGTTTTGTTGCACACCGTAATGTAGCATTTATTAGCAATAGTAGCATGGTGCTGGCTTGTGCTGAGAGCTGGAGTCCTCCCTCCTGGAAGAGGTCCATGCTGATCACCTTGCTCTACATATAGCTTTTCACTGCAGATTCTGCCAAGCAGAGGCTCATGTCTCGTGCCTCGTGTACTAAATCAGACTCCCATCCATGCTTAATTTTATGAAATGTCCCCTTTCTGCCAAATCTCCCTGAAACTTTTAATAAAAATTATACATCCTGTCAAAACTTTATGGTGCAAACTTTTTAACCACTTGTAATCAGGAGATGGATTTCAAACAAGGGAGAGGTCAACTCATCCACACAGCTATGTGTGGATCAAGAACCTAATGGAGTCATCATGCCTGGATGACTCCATCACACCCATGTGTGCTACCCCATGGCACAAGGATGAAGAAAAACAAGAATCAAAAGAATCCAAGGATGTATTAAAGCCACCTGTAGCCCATACACACCTAGAAGACACTGGAACACAAGCACAGATGAAGGTGCACAAGTGTGGTCCATAACCCAAATCATGCAAGTCTTGGCACAAAATTTGACCAGCCATTTAGGGAATGGGGAATGAATCACCTAATTCAGGCAGCCTCACTTGTGTTAGCAGTCCAACAAGTGACAAAGTTCTGGGGAGAGACTGGATCCAAACCCTATAAATTCATAGCATTGGTGTTCCATCACCACTCTCTTGCTTAGTGAAGGCGCATGCCCAGGTCCATGTACACATTCTTCTGTTGGTGTGTCTCACTTTCATACACTGTATATGTACAAAGACATAAATATCTTTCTGTTTCTAAAACTTGATTAAAAACAAGTTTTCCAGTTCCTAGCATGGGTTACAAACTGTGCTGTCCTGCTCCTAGATATGTGACAGCCCTGACTTGACTGCAGAAGAGACCTGATTTAGGCTATCCCATTCTCTCACACTGCTCTTGAGGGAGAAGAACCCCCTTTTTCTCCAAATGGAAAAACTTTCCAACCACTTTTTTTGATTATTTTATCTTTTTCTGCTATGTCTGTGTGTTCTTGAAAGGAGGGACAGTGCACTGCATGCAGCCATAGTCACTTGGTATTCAGGGGAAATTCAGAGTTAGTGAGGCGCCTCTAGAGCAGCTGCAAAGGGCCTAATATAAATATGAAGAGCTGCCGAGATTCATGATTGCACCTGGCTGTCCTGCTGCTTTACAGCCATTGCAAATTAATTCTTTCTGCATGTGAGCAACTAAGTCAAGTCACTTAAACTGGTGGCCTCCTGCTGTCCTCTTAGGAAAAGAAATAGATGATTTGTACTGTAGAGACCTAGTCCCGTGCCAAGGGAGCCACCAGCTGCTTTGCTGTGCCTTTCCATGACTATTGGAGCAAGACAGGGAAGAAATTTCAGTTTGAAGTTCAGCCCCTGTATAACCCTTGATAAGGTTCAGTTACAGTCTCTGGACCAGCATTCCTTGGGCACACAAAGGGAGCATGTGGATCTGCTCCCTTGTCCTGGAAGAGCTCCAAGCACAGCAGTGCAGAGGAAACAACTACGTATTTTCCCACTGGCTTCACTGGAACATGCTGGCTGCAGCTGGAATGGTAGGGGAAAGAGAGCAGAGCCTGTTTGGGAAGGGACACTGTTCAAAATGGCAAAAACTGCTGAAGAAGCTGCTGCTGAGTGCCTGGGCCACATGTCCTCGAGGCCCCAGGACTGGAGGTGCAAGCTCCAGCTCCCACAGGTAGCTCTGAGCTGTGCAGCCATGCTGCCATCAGGAGTGGACTGTGCCTCCCACCCCGCGTGGTGCTGAAGAACAGATCACCCTCTTTTGCTTTCCCGAGTGTCTGATTTATAGACACACAGATCCCAGGCACTGCAGAGGCCCCGTGCAGCACAGATGTGTTTGTGGCACAGTATATCTAATTCCTGTAATGTATGCAAAGCTCTCAAAATGCTAACTTTTTATTTCAGTCTGTGAAAGAGAAATATATTCTCTCTTGGGCTGGCGACATTATTATCAGAGTTAATACTGTCAGAGAGAAATGTCTTGTGTGTTTCTGTCCTGTGCTATACTCCTGGGCATTCTACCGGGGGGGAAAGATCCTCCAGCCTCACTGAGACCCTAGGGGGACTATTGCCCACGTGAAAATCACTAAAAATCAATCCCTCTTCAAAGCAAGCCAAGAGTGCAGGGTCTTCTAGGTTAGTTTGCAGCAATACACCATACATTTCTGCTCTTTCAAATACATCTGTAGAGAACATCAGTGGCAAGCAACCAGGGGGAATTAGGAAAGAGGAATATAGGGTTGGATGGCTCTACTGAGGTCTGGGCTGCAGAGTCAGGACTCAGTTACTCACTTGACATGGTCTGTGATCTGAATACCACACTTTGAAATAGAGGGAGAGTCCAAGCTAACACCTTAGGCATTACCCAGCCCTCCTCCCTTGCCAAGGCAGAACCAGATCCACCTGAGACATTCCTGGTTGATATTTTGAAGATTTTTAGTGTGTCCCAATGCCTCATTAAATGACTGTCTAATATGCCTGAACGATCTACATCCCCGTAACAGGTATTTGCTATTTAGGATATATTAGTGCTTCCATCCTGTCAATACTATACAGCCAAGGAGCCAGAATGTCCCACTTCCCAGGGAACAAGGCCACTACATCAAATAGGGCCATCACCTGAGCTCTGTGTCCTGCCAAGCAGAGGACTGGAGGGTAGGTGGAAGTCCCTCAAACCTCACATTGGTTCCCCACATCCTTGGTAGAAGTGCACTGTTAGGTGTTCTTCATGTCTCCTCTGGAGCTGCTTTGTTCCCTACAAAAGCCAAGGAGAGACAGAGAAATGTATCAATCAATCAGTTTGTGTCTTAAGTGGCCCTAAATGGCCTGCAACTTTCCCCACCCAGTGCTGGGGTCCGGCAGCTCAGGGCAGCACTGCCTTCACCTGCCTCTGGGATTCAACAGAGCAGACCTCATCTGAAGGAAATGAATGTGAAATAGAATATTAGCAGAAGATTTGATGATATCTTCATCCAAGCATTATGGACCTGATTGAGTACACAATGCTACAAATACCCATATGTGCTTGTTGCTTTTTAATGCCTGTGGCAATCACATTTCTGCTCGACCCAAGTTTCCTTTATTTGCAAAAGTAAAAATGCTGTTATTGCTGACCATAAAATTATTCAGCCCTTTTATGCATAGCTATAGGAGTTGAAGTACTCCACTGATTTTCAAGGATGCAGTCGAGGATTTGTGTGCAAACAGTGCATAAATATGTACTTTTGTTACTCAGATGTAGTTTGCTTGTCAAATCTAAATGAATTTGCTGTTTTTGCAAACGTGGTCACTGCAGAAGCTTTCCCAAGACTCCTCAGCAGTAAAAAAAAAAATCCACATTCTGTCTCTTGTCTGAATAAGCAGTTTTTTCACCTCTTAATCTTCTTTAATGGAATTGTATAAAAAACAGGCTATAGTGAATTTTGCTGCAACATAAAGAAATCCTGAAATCATTAAAGAAATTCCCTATAATTTTCAAAATGGAATCATCCTTCTTTTTTAACTACGTCATCAAATTAAGACCAGACTCTGCCATCTGCCTAACAATAGTCTCTACGTGTTGATTTAATAAATATATTATGGTACAAAACTGAAGAGAACTAGGATAAATACTAGGATATGTGTATATTTATACTAAGATCTATATTTTGAAAGTACACCCCAAATCCACACTTTTACAGTCTTTGATTTTCCTGGCACCAGTACAGCTGTGAGGAAAAATTTAAACTGGGGCTTATGCTCCTTTTCAAGGATGCAGCATTGTAAACAGCATTGAACACAACATAGCAGAAAAATATACATGGTTAAGGGCTTGCACTTGTATTCTCACTTGCATTATGTAAACAGGATAATAAAGAGCTGAGAAGATTGATCTTGTAGGAATTTTTCAGTTAAGGCATATTTCAGTTAAGGACACATTGATTTTGGAGGGTTTTTTCTGTTATTTATTAATAGGAAAATTCCTAATATTAACATGGTACAGCTACTTCTGTCTCATGGAGATATGCGGCTGGAGGTTTTTCCTTACTTCTGACTAGGATGTAATGTGACTGCTTCATTTAAATCTGATGTTCAATTTGTATGACTGTAGGGGGATTAAAAAAATCCTGTTAAGAAATGATTAATGGTCAAGTCACAGCGATGAAATAAAAAACTAAAACTAATTAATTCATTATCTTACTCTAACTCCCCAAATGACTGTATCAATTGCAGCCTAATTCCTAATGATGGGGACATAGAGGTGACATGTATCCTTGGAAGAGCTGAGGGACAAAACTTTTTGTATTCCACTAGATTTCCCTGAATATTTTTGCTCAGAAGGCAGAGCTCAGCAGGAAAAAGGAACATAGTGCTTTTGAGCTGCAGCAATAAGATTTTTCTGGAGTTAGCTGATGACCTTACCTATTCACTCCATCTCCTCACAGCCTTCAGAGCACTAAAATGAGTTCAACACACATGACATTTGTGTAATACTTCTCACTGAATGAAATTGCTGTTAAGCATGTTGCTCAGGTTTCCATGTCTCTTTACAAAGCTATTCCCTGCCTGTGAAAAGCAGTCTGCCTTCATCCAGATGTGCAAGCTGTGCCTTGAAAACATCACTCCTTTCCACCAGGGCCACTTATGTGATATTGTGAACACATAGCAGGCTGGGTGCCCTCCCACACCACAGCTCATCCCTCCCTCTCCTCTCCAGCTCAGAGGAACATATTTTGGGACGTTGGGCGTACTCAATGCCTCTGAAGAGCAAGGTAGAAAAGTCTGACATTTTGCAGAAAGAAACCCAGCACAGAAAAGCTCCAATCACTGAAATTTGCAGCTAAGCAGGCAGAAGTAGGTCAGGCCTGATGCTATTTGCAGACTGCTTTTCCAGGGAGTGGGAAATAGGCTAATCAGTGCCAGGGGTTAACATAGATGGCTATGATGTCAGCTCACCCCTTCCCAAGGAGGGGTTTGTATTTGACCTTCTCCAGTGATGTCTGCATGCTCTTGGAGCTTATTCTAACATGAAGAGCTACCAAGCCATTCTTCCCACATGTATTTCACCCAGGCTGCTGTTGCAAAGCCTTGGTCTTTGCATTATTCCTTTCTGCCCCTGTACATCCAAGGAAGACCTACAAAGTGTGTATCTCTCTATTAGAAAACTGAAGTCGTGTTTTATGTTTTACATTCAGCAGCCATGTAAAAGTCATGTTTGGCTCAAGTTTGATTTAAGACTCAATTTATCTTCATAAAAGAAAGTTTACAGTTGTGCTTTTATATTTGGCATACTATCAAAAGAGAGATGTCCTCTACCACTTATTTTCTGAGCATTTTCTGGAACTGTGGCAGTGTTATATCACTACTGTGCATTGGGATGTGTCATGGATATAGCAGTATCTTCCTGGGACACAGCTCACCCTGAAGCACAGCTCACTCCTGTTTACACCAGGGAGCTCCTGTTGCCCTCAGGAGGCAGGATTTTAATGAGTCTGGACAACATTTTGGCCTGAATGAATTTAAAATGCAAATACATGGGTGTTAATTCAGGTGTTAAGAGGAGGTTATTGGGGCTTTGCAAAGAAGGAGATCCAAAATATCAAAACCATAACCCCCAAGCATGGTTGGCAGGTGGGTCATTACCCTTCAAAAATTGCTGCAGTTCCAGAGCTGATAACAACTTCATGCTCTGCTTTGTTTTGTTATGCCTTTCTCGGATGTCACTATGTTGTGTGCTTAAATAGGATCCCCTTTCCAGAAAGTTCATTTATGTGGTATTTATATGGCAGAGACATCTGTCTCTTTCTTTTGTGAGCCTGTGTTCTGGTTTTGATTTAGTGTATTGGATCCCTTCAGTGCCAAGAAAACACTCTGCTCCTCTCAGGCTGATAAATTCTGATGATTGCTCTCATTCTGTTTTCTTATGTGAGGAGACATTTTAATATTGCCTTCTTATCCATCAAACCTCTTCTTCATCTCAGGGACTCAGGCAACTATCTGTTTGGGAAGTAATTTCTTGTAGGTGTCATTTTCTAAAGGTGAACTCCTCCCAGCCACCGCTTTTAATCATATTTTAATGGGAAAGGGCTTGCAGAGGGATTACGTAATCAAAAAGATGGCTTTGCATACCCTCCCAAGGGTTTTGCCTCAGTTGGACTCAACCTGCTCTCCCCATCCCTTGCCTAGCAATCATGGAGAGGAAGGGAAGGATGCTCTTCAAGCTGTATGTTTTTCAAGCTCAGAGTTGACTACTCACCTAAAACGTAAAGCAGGAAGCAGTTCCTGGAATCTGTGAGTCTCATCTCAAGAAGAGGTGTGTATTTACCTTCATGACCACCGAAGGCATTTAATTTCTTGCAATGAGTCTGCAGTTCACAGTAAATAGCTGTTTGTCCTCATGTCCAGGGAACAATAAGATTGCAAGTGCTTTCTGCTGGCAAGAATCAAACATCTTGCTTTTTTCAGGAGTTCTTTGGTATGCAGGAGCAGCCATGGCGACAGTGAAAGCAGTCTTGTACCACTCCCTTGCACCTGGGCAGGTGAGCAGCAGCAGGCTGTGGTTAGGCAGCCTCCAGAGACTGGTGACAGCAAACACTGCTATTCTTAAACAAGGGAAAAATAACGAGCCTAGGGACAACTAGAAATGTGTTTCAGGAGAGTTTGTGTCTGGGTAGCGTCTGTTTTCCTTCTGTCAGGTTCCATTTTAAGCACTTTGAACAAAACATCTCTTTGGTATCCTATTTTCAAGGACATGGTGTGTTTCACTCAGGAGCCAGATCTAGTGCTGACTATTGGTCAGAAATTGCAGAGAATACAGTCTATGAATAATCAGTCTTTAAAGAATATTGAAAGAAGACTATCTTTGTTTCTTAATCTCAGTCCTTTTTGTGTTGGCCAGTGCTGGAGAAAGGGTATCTGGTCCTGGGAGGTGTTCTGTTCTGTCAGGTGGCATCACTGGGTTCAGAGGTGCATCTAAGCAATGTGTCACTCATTCCTCATCACCTCACTAGTAGCTGGTAAGGATTAGTGTGACAGATGAACTCGAAATATTTAGCTGCTGCATTCTTTGATCTCTTTTTGTTACTCTTTTGCAGCCCCACTGCAAATAAAACACTGAACTTTATTCTTCTCTTAACCCTAAACTTAATATTAACCCTAAACCAACTGTGGCTGAAACATTAGCAATTTTCCTCTGACCATTACCCATACTAAATACTTCTCATAGCTACCATTTCTTATGCCTCCGCTTCCCTTTGCAACCCTGTTTCAGTCTCAGTGTTGGGTGTACTGGCATTTCTCTTTCAACCTTAACCCTAAACACAGGTTGGAAAGTTCTCCCAGACTCACATTAGGAAAAAAAAAAAAAGCAGTCATTCTTTTCCTCTAGTAATAGGGCAAGAGAAGGGTTAGGATTAGGGTTAGATATAGAGTAAGGGTCACAAAGGGGTTAGGACTTGGGTTGGGGCTGAGAAGAGGAAAGCTGTTGCTTTGCCTAGGGAACTACAGCTTTTGGAAAGGTTCCTAATGCCTTTCTCACTACCAAGGTCCCCCAGGGAAATCCTTTTCTAGTACCCTGCAAGGAGATGATTATTTCATAAGAAAATGAGGTGGTGCATTCCCGTAAAAAATAACTTGTTTCCTGGTTGTGTTCCAAGTACAGATGAAGCATAGACAGATTTATCACACTTCGTTATAAGCTTTCATTGGAACACTGGTCACTTTATTTTAAGCCATTTTTCTTTCTACAGTGCCTCTTTCTTGGCCCCAGGTGTGGATTGCTGTGGAGGACACACGGACAGGGAGCTTGTGCACAGCAGTGCAAGGTAGGTAGGGCAGTGCTCTGCTCCCCGGCTCTGCAGAGCAGGTTTGTGTCCTGCCTTGCTTGAGCAAAACAGGTCCAGCACAATTACACTACACAAGAACTGTACTCCAAACACAGCAGTGACTGAGATGCTTATGTTGTAATATCCCTGGGGGGTAAGCATTTGGGGAGTAAAGGTTTCTCTTATGGTACAAAACCCTCCTCTGAGCATAGTGACTCAGAAAACACAAATGAAAATGTGAATAGTGTATTAACACAATCACAACACGCTCTTCTCTTCCCCAACAGGTGCTGGGGAAAGCAATATGAGTGGAGATGGCTGGATTTCTTCCATCTGCACTGAAGAACAAGTACATAGCCCTGAACCCAGCAAGGTGACATGCTGCAGGCAGTGTTGAAAAGCCAGTTATTGCCATGCCATATCTGGTTTTCACTTGTTCTCACAGGTCAGGAGACTCTCTGGATTTTGCAAACAGGTTCGCTTGTTTTGTTTTTTGTTGCTTTCATAATAACCCATATGAGCTCTTTTGTAAATTGCCACTATGATTTCTTCCACTTACATCATAGCTTTTTGATACTTCAGTTCTGAAGTATCATAAAACCTAGATTAATAGTATAATGGGAATTTGGAAAGCTGTAGCATACAAGCAGTAGGTGTTCATGAAGTACAATTATAATACTGAGCTAATCAGCACTGCATTCAGTGAACTAAATTCTCATCTTTTAAATGACAGTAAAAAATCTCCACATAAGAAAAATTAAGGATGATGCAAACGCAGGGAAAAGTCAAGGCAAGTTCCTCTATTTCAGTGGACAATGTGTCAGAGCTGTCCTGTTGGTTAAAGCCAGTACTATTATTGCACATCATGCTTCCCAGCTCCTGCAGTTTTAAAGGCACAGGAAGGTAACACGGAGCTCCTGATGGAGGACTTTAGGATGGAATGGGGGGAAAGGTGTACAAGAGTTGGCAGGGTTGCTGGATACTGGCACCCTCAATATCCCCACAGGCAAAACTGTTTTGTTTGAGACCTGCTTCACCAGCCTTCACACAAGGTATGAACGATGCATGTCTTACATTTCTACAGATCGTCTCTAAATGGTTTAGACTTTTTATCACAGGTTTCCTTACCCTTTCATGTTACATCGGTACATGCTCAGCAAATCTGAAGACAGAATGCACATCAGATAGGTCAGTTGAGTATTGGCTGACCTCAAAGCGTAAATTATATTTAAAAAGAAAAAAATGCTGCCTTCTTAATCTGTTTGTTACAGGTTTTATGCATTTCAATTTTAAATTTCGTGTCAAAACAGAGTAACTCTCAGAAAATGGTCCCCCACTACCTATCTCTCTTCCAAACATGGGCTGTTTTCAAGACACAATCGTGCAGAGTGGCCCTATTGAATTTCTACCTCTTGTTAAACAGGGACTTTATTCATGCAGCAGTTTTAGCCTAGTGCTGGGAGTCAAGCCAGGCACACTGGCTGGTCTTTGGCTATCGCACTGATTCTGCACTGGTGACCAGTCCCTGCCCCATCTCTGCTGCTCTCAACAACTCAGGACCTTATTAGCAGGTCACCACTCATACATGGACACTCATTTACGTAATTCTTTTCTAGCTTTCCCTCTCTGTGCCCAGAGACATCCTTGAAATGCAAATATCTCCCATGATTTTTGAATGCAGGTGGTCTCTACCCGTGGATGAGGTGGCACAGACAAAATAATCCTCTGTAAGATGTCCGAACCCTCCATTTCAGCATTTTCTGAACTCCAGTGGCATAGGGTTCAATTGAGAAAATTGTCTAAGAAAGGCTTCACTGACTGGAGCACATCAAGAGAAAATAAAGAATGAGGTCCTGGTTCCATCCATGGAAGCTGTCATGATTTATTTGCTGTCACTTGAATCTACATTAAAAGGCTTGCTGCGACTTCACCAATTTCTTTCCATTCTGATTGTCTTGATCTATGCTGATATTTGAGGCCTGGCTTGTTATATTTGAATTTGAAAGATATGTAGCCACCCGAGCCTGGCAGCATGCTAGCATTAACTTCTCCTGCCCAATGGGCGTTTGCTGGTCCTTTATAGAAGATGAAAACGGATGAATCAACTTCAGAGACTTTCTGGATTGTACAAACCCCATTCTTCTTCCTACCCAAGTAAAGCGAGAAGTTCTGCTAATGAACCCATTGGAGGAGGGCTCTGTCTGCTGCTCTGTGGCAGTGACATCCAGCACAGCTGTGAACATTTTTAGCAGCCATTTCTAAATTGGAAAGTCTCAGATTTATGTGGCCATTTTCTTGTTTTAAAAGAAGGAGTCAATACGTATTCACAGTTTGATCCCCATTAAGGGCTAAAGTGATGCCACGTTTCACCAGGAGAACGTTAATGCTATCAATTTTTCAGCTTTCTTACTTTATTTTCAGCATGTCATGTCCCTTCATATTTAGCATGTTATGAGGGACCACTGGAATTCAATTACTGCCTGTCGCTGCTGTTTATATTGATTTATAGACCATCCATTTTGACAAGTTCATTGCCAAGCTTTAATATGCCTTAATAGCTTTATTGTTTATTAATGGTAATGCAGTGGTTCAATCTCCAGCCTGCAGTAAATGCCAGCCCTTCATTTTGGTGATGGACTGTGGGCTGCAGAGGATGGTTGGACAAGTGGCCATGACCAGGGGCTTGGCAGCTCCCTCCTCCCCCTGCCCAAATGCCACCGGCACTAATTCTATTGGTTAATGACCTCCACGGATTTCCTTCAGCACCTCCAATAAAGAACTAAGACATTTGTCTAACAGCCTCTTGTCAGGAGTATGAAGGTGCCCAGCAGTACCAGCAGGATTTTTGCGGTGCCACAACGTGTGGTGCTGCTGGTGCTGTGGTGCCGCTGGGCACAGAGCAGCCCTGGCACACACCACACCTGGCTTAGCACACAGACCACACCTTACCCTTAACAAGATGTAGAGTAACACTGCCACTGGTCAGCATATCTGAGCAGAGTAACATAGCTGAGACTATTATGGGGAATACAGAGGTGAAAAGTGTATGTGCATCATGGGGCTTTTTTATGTCAGGCTATGTAGAGTTTTATAATGAGGGCAGAGTTCACCGGCAATTATTGCTTAGGAAAGTTTTCATGGATAGCTATTTTTCTTTCTTTTCTTGCCAGTTGGCTTTTTGAAACATCAATTTACCGTAGGAGAAAAATCCTCCTCAAAAGCAGGAGTCCCCAGGCACTACGGGTCAGGACTACTTCAATGCAACTGTGCTGTAAGAAAAAGGAATGACCTCAACAGTAACACAAGGGCTTGTATTTCTTAGGCATAAGCTGTTGCACATTGGTAGGATAAGAGATGAACAGCAGCACATTTCTGAGTATTTTCTGCCTAGAAACATACAGGCCCAATTTTTCAAATGACGCATGGGTTTGTATGTTTTCCCCTTGCCACTGTCAGCCACTTTTGCAGCCCTGAGCATGGTGGTTTGTTTTTCAGTGCTGCTTGCAATCCCAGGATGGCTGCAGAGGAGAACTGCTGCAGCCCAGAGGTGCGGGGCTGAGCTGTTTATCCAAGCTGGGAAAACATGAGGTGCAAATCCTTTTCTGAACAGCAGCTATTAGCACCTCAGGTTCCTTTGCACAGCATTGCTCCCTCCTGTGAGCTGCTGACAATGGCAGCCAAGGACTCTTTTCTCTCAAGACCCTTCCAGAAAGGTTCCTCCTTCCCAATATCTTGCTCAGCAGTGCTGAGCACCTTCAGAGAAATAAAGTGATGTGCTCATTTCTGCCTTGGTCTGCTGCATTTCCCCAGGAGCATTAGTTCATATATTCCTCTCGCCTTGACTAAAATGATGAGAAATGGATAGCACTGTCTTTCTCTCTCTCTCTCTCTCTCACACACACACAAATACACACATATTTAAAGGGACAGCTTAAAACCTAAGTTATAACCCAAGAAAAACAACTAAAGGTGTTTTTTTTTTTCTACCTCAAATTCAGTTTTCAAAGTGAATTCAGAGGGAGTTGCCACTTCGGCTCATGAGATGTGACCTGTTTTAATCACTGCTGTCCACTGTCAGGTATGTCAGGCAATTTAGCTTCAGGTGCATAATGGCAAATTATTATAGAGACAGAATGATTTTAAGTTTCTAGACAGTGGGAGCATTCCCAGAATCCATTACTGCCTGATTAAATTACTCAGATTTCTGTGTGTGAAGGTTTTGTACAGCAGCATGTAATCCACGAGAGTAACTAATCATATCATATTGATTTAGACGCTGCTAGAATGGGAAATCTAATTGTAATACTGTGAAAGCTTCTTGGGGAATCTGTACTAATGATTGCATTTGTAATCCCATTTGCAGGTGAAAGTTCTGAAGTGCAGCTGTGAGATGAATAGCAATGACGACGGTTTGGACACAGCCCTGCAAAATCAGGTTGCTGAAGATGAGACGAGCAGAGGTTGTTCTGATGACTTAGCAGCAAGTTTACATCCTTCTGATTTTCTCCATTAATGCTTCCTGGGACTTATACATAAAAGCAAATGTGAGCACAAGGTGCAGGCAAAGATGAGAAAGGAGGCAGAATTCAGTCCCCCATCCTGCTTAACTGCAGAGGCCATCCCAGGAGCTAACACTGCAGTCTGAGCTCTGCTGGGGTTTTGCAAGGACACCACCTCTTTGCACTCTCTCTCTTCTTTTTATCTGAGGATGAACACAATTGCAAAGCACTTTTCATTCAGGGAAATGAGATGTCTACCTGGTTTTCATTAAAATTCTTTATTGTTGTTTTATTCTTCTTTAAATACAAGTTTCTACAGTGTTTCTTTTGTGTTTGATGATTACCACCATCTTGATATGCCTTGACCTTTCACATCTGTGCTCTGGCAATATTATCCTCTCTCTTTTTTCCCTTTCTGGAATATATGGGCTATTAACATGTGAATTATATGAACTGCTTTTTATCTTTCCTCTTTGTGATACTATTGCAGAGCTGTATAAATATAAAAACATGATGTGATTAATTGCTTTGCTCCGTTACTGTCATGGGATGTTGTAGCTGTTGGTTGGAGGTTTTTTTTTCACTTTTCTGACCTTTATAAAGAAATATAAATACAAATAACCATATCAAGAGAACCCTTGCATCTCTTGCACACACCAGAGCTTGGGAGGTGATTTGATGGGTGAGAGGGCACAATTACCTGGGCAGAGAGCTGCCCACCAGGCTTTGACAAGGACTTCAAACACTTGTGTAGGTCAGGTGCAGCAAGCTTTCACTTTGGGGGACAGGTGCCTTCAAGACACTGAAGCCTCCTTTCCAACATGCTATAGGGCTCAGCTCACTTTCCCTCTTTGGCCCCTGCCAGCATGTGATTTTTGAGGCCCAAACAGCCATGTCTCTTACAGGTGAGGTCTGATTTTGGCTCTGAATTAGTGACTGCTTTTGGAGAATAGTGGAAGAGATACCTTCATCCTTCCCTTGGGAGTTGACTCAGACAGATGCCAGGCTGGATTTCACAGCTATATGTTCTCTCCTGCTCACCCTGTAAACCACATCAGGGAGCCCTGCAAAATGCCAGGGCTACGTGTGCTGCCATCACTTTGCTGACCACTTCAATGGGATGAAGTGCAGAGCCTGGGCCAAGGATTTTCCTGGGGAGTCAGCTCCCAGAAGGACTAAAGACAACAGATATAAACCACAAATTTCATCTACATCCTTCCTGAGGGTGCTCTGCAAACTCACCATGTCCTGCTGTGCATTGAAGCATGTGGAGAGAGGGGTGGTGTCCCCCCTGGCCCTCCCAAGGGGGGTTCATCCCTGCTGCAGCTATTCAGTGCTTACCAGTTCGCTCTCCTTGTCTGTGCTTTGGGTGAACAGGTACAAGGCAGAATAAACTGGGGCCTTGGGCAGATGCTACCTGTCTCCAAATGGGTTTTAAACTTTTTTGCAGTGAAACATTATTTTTATTGCAGTGTATTTTCTTACACAGTTCAGGTGTAGTTTAATTCCACTCACAACAGAGAGATTCTGAGTAATACAAAAGACATAAGAAAACCCTGAGACTTTAAAATAAGCCCCTATTATGGTTCCTAGTCATGAACAGACATTGCCTTTGTATTAGGGAGATCAACAAAACTGGAAATTAATTAAGCAAAGTCTAAATAGCCTTTAGGATATTCAGTTATATATAGGAAAACATTTTACAAGCATGTTCAATGGATGACTCCTATTCTGTCTATTAGGTGTCATTGAAATCCAAAGGGTGTTTATTTAATGCCAAGGCTTCTCAAAGTTTTAGAGAGCATTTGAATTTAGGATAAACTACAGTTTGCTTCCTTGACAAGTATGCAAAGGTTTAAATGCTTTGGAAAGTCATGCTGGAGGTGCTTATTTTTGGATTCCCAACAGCTGTGAATCAGGTTTCTAAAGAATGTCTGCAAGCAGAATCAATTCCTCAGGCTGGCATGATCCCTGCCAGGCAGGAACAGGACAAGATGGAAGGAAGGAAGGAAGCAAGAAAGCAAGCAAGCAGGCTTGGTTCATGTGCTGTGATCCTGTATGCAAGGACCACAGTAAATGTGTCATTAAAGGATATTACACTAAAAATATACACAGGTTTTCCATATCACTGAGTTTTTAATGGGGAACCATAGAGCAGTGCCCCAGATATGTATTGCTGCTCAACAATGGGCAATAATAAGAAGAGCATTTAATGAGATAATTTAAGTTAAATCACATTTAGTATAAGATTATCAGATCCTGCCTTGCTGTGAAATTGCAGGCTCTTTTCCACCATTATATGAGATATACTTTTCAAAAGTCTCAGATTTCCCTGACAGATTTCCTTGAGGTCTGAAAAATGTAGAGCAGATATAGAAATGCTTTAATGAATGCAGTCTCCTCTACGTCACTGTATTACTTTTTTCTCTTTTTCTGGGCTGCAAAAAAAAAAAAAATCAGTAGTGAGACTGGGACTCTCAAAGTGATGCTGACATCCATCCAACCATTTCAGTTTCTCTGGAGATTGCTCCATGTCTATCAACATCTAACTGGGTTGAGGTTTTAACTTGTATGTTGCCATCAGCTCTGCTGCCTTCCTGTCAGCTGGCAGACCTGCGATCTGAACTATCCTCTTTCTGATTTGATTTGCACATTTCCCAGTCTTTTGTCTGTGATGCACTCTTGGTAGGTGTCTGAAGACTGTTTCCCAGCATATATAAGAGCCGAGCTGAGCTCTGTACAATGCTTGAGTCAGGAGTATGAGCCACATCAGGCTTTGCTGAGCTATCCTGGATGGGACTTTTGTTGTACACCTCCACACCACTGTAGCAATTTCCAGGCTACAAACTGGGCTTTTTGATCCACAACACTGGAGGGACTGCAAATAACTGAGATTAAGGGTAAGCAGAGTAATTTTTTTATATATATATACATATGCTGAAATTATAGAAAATGCAGTAAGTATAAGATTGAAGAAAGCATTGAATAAAGAGTCCCAGGAAGCAGGCTCATTCATTTGCCCACCAGACCAGAAGGTACGGTCCACCCATGCTGGCATTTTCAAAGCTGTTCCTGCTTCTTTCTTTCAATGCCCAGCCTGTGCCAATGGCAGGTTCCAACTGTGAGGGTGCTGCTACTGCCCAAAACTGTTCAGAGACCAAGCGCAAGGCGATGAACAAAAAGCTCAAGTCAGAAGGTTTGGGAGGGATATGTGTGCAGTTCAAGGGATGGCATCCTGCAGAGCATGTGGACCTGTTTGCCCACAAGGCAGCATGGGATCTGCAGAAAAGGCTTCCAACAGGGTCTGGCATCATGCCCTCAGCTGAGGGCCACCAGCAGGGTCTGACTTTGTGCCTGAAGCCAAAGGGCACCATTCACACCAGGATGGAAGTTGCCCAGTTGAGAGAAGTGACACCTCTCCCCTTACCCTCCTCCCCAGCAGGACTGCTGCCCTGTGGAGTTTTCACCCCAAACTTCTGTTCCTGAAGGCATTTTGTAGGATGTCTGAAGTTTCTTAAAATAGCAGTAAAAAAAAAAAAAAAATCCCTCTAAAATTCCAATTCTAAAGGAGATGAAATCCTACCAACAAAAACTGCTGAACAGTTCTCCTTTATCATTGCTGAAGCCATAAGTGGCAATCTTGCTACAGCGGGGTGACATGCCCAGGGCGCTGCAAGGCACCCCCGGCTGCGTGATCACTTGGTGAAGGCAACCATGCCACCCACTTCATCTGGACTTTCTGTTGTGACACTTCTCAGCGAACAGGATTACTCCCATTTCATGCTCAGTTTGCATGTTTGTTTTTTTTTTTAGAAAGGGAAAGTGGGTCTTTTTGTGTTTTGTGCTTCCCTGTAATTAATCTGTAGCACAAATATATGTTTTCTTGTGCTAGGTTTCTGTTTCCCAGTATATTCAGGCTTTATATCTCAGTCAACATATTCCCTCCCCCTGAAAAAGAATTATTTCTGTAATCAGATTAGTGCTGAATTTATACTAAGTCTGAAGTAGAGCTTTACTCACTTGATTATTCAGTTTGCTGTAAATGTTAGGAATAAATTCCAAGAGAGTGAATCAAGCAATTTATTTTTTTACTACCCTTATCATATTTCTACTTATTTGCCATGTACCTTTACTACCCAGCTCTAGTTGTATAGAGTAGACAAAAAAATGATGCTTAGCAAGACTGTATGACCTATCTGAATGCTGAGATAACAGTTTTAAACAATTTTTCCAGTAGAAAACTCTTAAAGTTTCCGTGAAATTTCTTCCGAGGTGAGAGCTGTAAGGGTTTCAGCTTTTTTTTTTTATGCACACGTGGCTCATCTGAGATGTTGAAGAGATGTTGTGATGGAGAGCAACTTCTCTAGTACTGCATTCATGACAGCAATGGCAACAGAGCTATTCTGTTAATGCCAACCCAGGCATTTTAACCCTCTTCACCCATTAATGCAACATGATTCATAATTTTTGTGTGTGTGTGTGTGTGTATGGTCAGCCTATGTTGAAATTATCCAGGTTGGATGGTGTCTGTGCTTTCTGCAAACAGTGTTCACTATGAGTGGTATTGTCATAAAGGCAGGTGTTTTAGGACATTTCTAGGACAAACATGCTGGATATGAAATATAGATGTCAGTGTGATATGCATATGAACTGGGAAGATGCACAAATAACATAATTCTTGTAAGTTCTAAGAGGTTTCTTAATTTAATAAAATGTAAGGGTTTTTTTTTCTTGAGTGTTAGTGAAAGTGTTAATAAAAATAAAGTCTGAAGTTGCCAAGTTATTAATTTTCCATTCAGGAATGGGTTGCTCTGAATTCAATTACCCAGCTGCAGAAGTGCTTCCCCATATTTGATGGCATCTTCTTAAAAGTGTAAAGGATGGTGTGCACATGGTGCTACTCAGAAATGAAAGGCTCTGCATGTCACATCAAGTTGGCCCTGGCAGAACGTGCCAAGGTGAGACTCCTGTCCCCTGCAGGACACCACATCCCTGTCTGGCGAGGAGCAGTGCCCAGTGCAGGAGTCTGGTATAAACTTCCATGAAAAGCAATGGTCAGACTTTCCATATGTTGCCTTTTTTTGGGGATTCTCTACACCTTGAACTAGTTCATCATTGTTACTGAGTTACTAGGAAAAATGTACTTCATGCTCTATTTCATCCTGCTTTCTAGTAACCCCCAATATCACACTGGAACTGAAATGACCCCCTTCAATCTGAGCGGTGTCCTGTGACTAAAGTCCTATAGGGAATACAGTTTTCTTGAGAAGTAATCAATGGGCAGGTTTCAGTCTGAAAAATGCATCCTTGGTGACTTGATATCTCATCATGCCTGGTGATGCACTGACTGGCAGTGGTTATCTTTGAATGCTGACTCTTCTCCCATCACCGCCTGTCTCCCACCAGGGTGCAGGCAGTCACACAGAAGGCATATGGGTGCCACTGGCCATCCCTGCCACTGCTCTAGGGCATGAGGGCAGTTGTGCCCAGAAGGCTTAAATATAATTTCCCAATAAGAGGAAAACATTGTGTAAAAAAATACTTTTCCAGGACTTCTCACTGTCTGGTTTAGTTTTCATTGTCTTCCAGTGCATACATTAGAAGAGGAACAATTAAATCAGGTCCCCATGGCAGAAAGTACTCCTTCAGTCTCATCTTTCCTACCCATAGTGTTGTCTCATTAATTTTGGTCCTAATAATATCTCTGTGTATAAATAATTCTAGTCTCTCCTCTGTTTTTACAACCATCAGGGATTTACAGAGCCAGAAAGAAGTAAGCTAGGCACTGAGAGTGTTGTAAAATAGACAAATATGCACCACCAGAAATACCACATTATACTGACATAGCCCAGGGCCCCCTGCTCATTCAGGTGGGCCACATCTTGATGCCCTTGCAGACCATAACAGCATGAAAGCTAATATAAAATTTTTTGTATAGCACAGTATAGTTGTTTTTTTTTTTAAATGGTGGATGGTAAGGGATGCTTTAGTCTTCTGTTAAGTTACATGTTGTTATTTAATCACTAGAGTGCAACCTGAGGTGGTGCTACACCCCCTTTCGTGTATGTGTGCGGCGCTCTGAAATTTTATTAGTAAACAATAATATCTAAATAATTTGCACATGATTTACCAATTCTATCGCATCCCAATAAAAATACAGTGTTGCATGTGCCTTCAGTTGCTCAAGGGAACAAGCAGGAGCAATCCAAAGTTCCTGACCAGTTTAGGGCATTCCCAGTTGGCCATCTTTGGCTAGTACACATTCACAGATGTCAGCACTGGTAGGAAGCAAAATTGCTCTGCAAGGTAAGGTCTAGAAAGCAAATATTCTTGGTTTTACTTTCCTGGTGCCTGTTTTTTAAGGTTTTTACAATGAAATTGAAGCCTAGTAAAAATAACATATTTCTTTCCCCTCCCATCTGAATATCTCCAAGCCGTTGCACTCACATAGACGCTTAGCATCATATGTCAAAAATACTGTCACCTCTACTTCAGAAACAGAGAAACCTGGGCCCAGAGGAACCTCTGACAGTCTGCCCTGGGTCACAGGTATATTAGATTGGGACCTAGAAAACCTGGTCCTTTTCCATGATGTGATAGACTGTTCCCTGGGGACTTGTCCTTCCTGTATCCATATTTTTCAGGCACCAGGGTCTGGAGGCTGGGGGGTTTCCAGCTGTCAGCAGTTCCTGCCAATCTCTGCCTCTCACAGCCCTGCAGTCCTGGCAGCACAGCAGAGGGTGAAGGTGGCCGGTCACCACACCGGTGGTGGCACCTAGGTCACATTTGTCCTGCAGAGACATGCTCCTGCAGGCTGTGCGTACTTCAGGGTGGTTTTTTTCTATTTTTCACCTGGTATAAGAGGAGAAGGTTGACAGCCATGACACACAGTCTCTTCCTCAGGCTACTCTGCCAGAGCTGCTTTTCTCAGCTGCAATCTCAAGTCATTTTAAATAACTCCCCAGCAGCTCTAGCACACACTAATGTGATTAGGCCACTAGCTTCTCTGACCATATTGCTTCATACTGCATTTCAGACAGTAAATGCATTCCTCCCCTTGGAGCCACCTCTCCCAGTAGCCCCTGGTGCCTGAGATGTTTATAGCAGTACAGGAATTCATCACTGTGCCCCTGTGGCAACAACTGCACTTGTGTTCACCCTCTCTCCTACCACAGACAACAGGCATCCTGGAAGATTTGGACTAGACCAAGTACAGTGTCATCCTATTTTGAAAATGTGGTGATGTTTCAGGCCATGGTGGTGGAGCACAGTGGTCATGGCAGGGACAGGACACTGTGCTGGGTGCAGCAGGCAGCTGGCAGTGGGACAAGCAGGGAACTGAAAGCACAGCAATTAAGCAACACATTCTGTTTGCTGCTACAGGCAATATTTTCATAGACTGTAAAATCTCTTTTCCTAGCAACGGCTGTCCTCTTCCTTGATTTAGTACCTATGGTGTTGACAGTTTAAAGTCATGTTTATTTTACAGGTAGCTTAAACAAATCTCTGGGAGAGTGGCTCTTGCCCTTTGAGGAAGATAGACTGGGTCTCTTTCTGCAGAGTAATACCCTTAAACAGATGTCTATGAAGCTATGAAGAATTTGCTCTCTACCAGGATTTGAGGGGAGAAAACCCACTCCCCCTAGAGAACCTACATTTCTCTGGGGAGACCTCTTCTTTCACTACAGATGAACAAGTAATCAAGGGAAACCCTTATAAGAAAATAAATGTCAGAGAAATGGGATTCCTGCAGACAGTTGTAGTTCAACCACTTCTTCACTTGAAGGCATCTGACCCTATGCCATTGACTTAATTTTCCTTAAGGAAAACCAATAGGCAGTGTTGTGTCACTGACCAGAGTCACTAGTGTGGAGCTTGGCAGCCATGCAGCTTGTGGAAGCCTGGGCACCTGAGATCAGAAAAGCCTTTTCACTGAGTAATTCTCTGTTAGAGTGTGTTCTAAAATATTCAAATCTCTTAAAATAATGGGTCTCAGCTCGGCACAGTCAGTTAATTTTTCCCATGGTCTTCTCCTTCATTGACAATCATGAGCACTATAATGTAAAGACAAGACAGGGCTGGGCTTTATATATTGCAATATGACATATTTAGTATCAGCTGAGTTTTCCCAAGACTGTAGGATGCTGATAACCAGCTGAAGAATACTTCAGCTCTGCAGGACAACCGATGTAGTTTATCAGCCTGAAAAAAGGTTTACTATCATCTTCATATATAACTCCTGTGACAATGTGTCATGTACAGATTTTACCGGAAGAAGCTGTCTTCTGAGATTCACTGCCATATATTATTTTTACGCAGGTTTATGTTTAGAGGCACTTACAAGTGACTAAGATAGAGTGGTACTCTTTACCATGAGATGAAGTTGTGTGAAACCTTGGCTGTACAACCACTGTATTCCTTTAGTCTGGTTTTGCCCTGTGAAGTATATCCAATATTGAGATGCAGCAGGCTGGTCCCATCATTTGATTAAATAATTATTTCTAATGGAAAGGGGAAACCAGTTCACAAAAAATATAGGATCACATAATGATTTAGGTTGGAAGGGACCTTTGGATGTCTCCGAGGGGGCAAGTGTCAAAGGAGAGCAGGTTGCTCAGAGCCTTGCCCAGCTGAGCTTTGAACATCTTCACAAATAGAGAATCCAAACCAATTTGGACATCCCTTTCCGGTGTGTAACCATTCTCACTGTAAATATTTCTTTCATTGTGACAATCTGTCATTCTCCATGCTGCAACTTTTCATAGTTGACTCTGTATCACTATAAAGAGCCTGGATTTGTCTTCTCTATGGTACTGAAGGCCAGAACTTCATACAGGGTAGAACAGCAGTGCAATTCCACTTGGTCCACTTTCCTCAAGGCTAAACTAAGCCTGTTCCCTCAGACTCCTCTCACACATCTTGTGCTCTTGACCCTTAAACCCCTCAGTGGTCCTGAGCTGCGTTTCTTCCAGTTAGTCCATACTTATACTCTCCCAGCTTGTTATGGCTGCTCTGAATGTCCTCTCTGTCCTTCTGCACACTCACCACCCCCTAATTCAGTGTTACCTTGCTGAGAGTACATGCCCTCCCAGCAGTCAGGTCACTGATGAAGGCATCATGAAATACCAGCCCCAGTATCAATCCCCAAGGAGCACCACCTGTGACTGGCTCCTGGGTAGACAGTGAAACAGAAGCCACTGTCGTTTAAGTTCAAGAGTCTGGCCAATTATTATGTCCCTTCTTGTCCTTCTGTCTAGTCCATATCCTTCTTACCTGGCTATAAATTTACTGTCTATGGTGCAGAATGTTGAAAGCTCTGCTAAAATCAACACCGGCTGTTCTCCCATACTGCAGAGCTACACACTGCAGCATGGGGCAATCAGGTCAGTCATCAGTGATCTGCCCTTTTTCCTCCCTTGTCTTTGTTTTTTATCAGATGAAGTCTGTTACAGGACATCATGTGTGCCTCCAGAAAGTACAGAAGATGTGGCACTCCCTTCTCCATTGGGAAGGACATGCAGAATGACAAATCTGCACCCTGTTCAACTAAAGGATTTAAGGATGTGAAAACTTTTCACGTCAGTGAAGAAATTTAAGCCAAGACCAGCACCTATCTTCTCCTAGAGACAGAAGATTGCTGAACACAAGTGCTCGACTGTAACACTCAAGTTTTGTCAGCCCAGATTTTGCAGTTTGTGAGAAGAGATGTATCTGATTCAAACAAGAGCTGGCTTTGGTTACACAGTGCCAAACCAAGCTGGAGAAGCAGTTTCCACTGCAGGCAGCAGTGTCAGCTGCCAAAACCTCATGTCTCCATGCACCAGAGAAAAGAAATATCCTTATTGCTCCTGTCACCATTATTTACATATTTGCGTTATCATTGCACTCACAGACCAGGCTTCCCAGTGCAGGACGCTGCAGAAAGACGAAGATAAAAGAGTGGCCCCTTCCCTACAGCTCTCATATGCTAAGCCACTGTTTTCTCCTCTGCCAAGCAACTGCCAGGTGCAACTCTGTGTATATGTGAGAAGCCTGAGCTTAACTTTTTTTTACACAACTTAAAAGGTTTGCTGCAGTAAAGAGCTATATTTTGTGGCTAACAAGTCAAAGGGAGAACAGCCTCAGCATAATTAATTGTGGAGTACTGCAGCCTGCATGGTGCTGACTGATCCCAGTAACCTGAGGGGGGGTGTCACACTCTCTCTTACCTCTCTGTGCTAATCAGGACCTCGTTTCTTTCAGCAATGGGGAGATCACCAGAATCAGACCCCCCAGCTCTGTTCTGCAGGAATGTCTGGGCAGGATTTATCAATTGCACACCTAAATCACATTCTCTATCCTTATACTAGTTCTGAGAATAAGAGGAACTGCTTTTGCTCAGACTGTTCATCAGGCTTTATAGTGCACTTATGAACTGGGGCGGTGTAAGCTGTGGAGCACAGACATAGGCACTCGTTTTATTTATATGATTGTCTGTTAGTGTAAGGGCAGTAGCCAGCCACTCTAAGGTATAAGCTCAAGCCTTATCTCAGGGGGAGATGAATACCTATTAAAGAAGAGGTTAAATCTGTAGAAAGCATCGGGAGCAAATCTTGAGAAATAGGGAGCACAGACTTTTTGGAAAGATACTGTGATTGTTGTATATTGATCACCATTACCAATAAGTGTAAGGACCAGAGAGTACTACACTGATGGATAACACTGGGGCTAAAAGATCAGAGTAATCTAGCAAGGATAAAGCAGAGTTTTGTTAGGATCAGATAAGCTAGACAGAGAGGAGACATAATATTCTTGTCATCTCTACAAGTTCTCTGTCCTCTACACTATCATCCACTGCAAAATATCCTCTCTGCTGCCTCTAAAAATAGAAATTGAGTAGATAGAAGCTGGGTACCAGGATGGAGGCATTAACAAAATGCACTTGGCCAAACTGGTGCAAAACAAAGTCACAGCCTGAAGAAAAGAATATTCTTTCTTTAAATTGCTGCTTAGTCCAAAACAGGGGTATGCCACAAAAGTAGAGAAGCACCCTGTATTTCCTCACGTACTGCCTTGCTGAGATTTATTGTTCGAAGGCTGTGGCTTATGTCTGCTATACGAATGCCTGCTCCTCTGTCTTCTATCTTCCACTTGCTTTAAGAAACACCGTGATTGCCTGAGTCTCCTGAAATCCCAACACGATCTGTGCTGTTTGGCTCTCTCCCACAGACCACCCTGGTGGGATGTGCCTTTGACAGCCTGCTGTCAGAGGATTTCCCTGCAGGCAAATTCTCTTTTTAAAATTCCTGACAGAAATGTCTTTTGAAAAGTTTCATTTTGTAATGCCTTTCATTTGCTCCCATACCGAAACTTCCTGGAAACTGGATTACCTTCCCCTGGATGTCCCCGGTGGGTGTTCTTGTACCTGAATAAAAGGATGGAGGATGCAGGTTTCGTGGTTTGATTAGAGGAGTAATTTATATTCAGCAGATATCCAGAAAGTATGTCTGAAGATCTACAGTACGTGACATCTTGAAATAACTGGAGTAGGGTCTACAGTGTTAATTAGGAATTACGTATGTGTCCAAAAAATATGTAAATAAAATATTACAAGCTAGGAATGCTAAAGATCACAAAGACTGAAGGTACTCAGCAACGCCTAATTAAAGACACTGCCAGCGTAACTAATTAATGAATCTTCTCTATTAAGATGATCCTTCTAAACGACAATGCTCTAAAATGTGATTTTTTCATATTCATTTGAGATCAGGCACCAAAAAGCACATTCCATTTAGAGAACAAAAATAATGACACTGTACCATGACTAAAGCCCTATGGGGTGGCACAATCAGGGTGCAGGGGTCCAGCCAAGCTGCAGAGCAGGTGGCTCTGGACCACCTTTTTGGAAGTTGGTCTAAAACAAAATGTGCAGCTGCTTCCTAAAAGATTACAGAATGTGGGTAAGTTCTGTCCGAAGCAAAAGCTTTCCAGAACCTTGAACTTTTTTCTTTTCTATTACCATGTTTTTCAGACAGCATGGCGTGGAAAAAAAGGGGTTTGTAAAACAAAGCCAGATATGCTGCAAAATGCTGTAGAGGGTCCTTTGTGTTGAAGTCACTGCAGTGCCTCTGAACTGATGCTTTGTTTCCCAAATAAATCACAGGTACTGAAGGAGTAGACAGCTTGGAGCATGGCTGTAAAGGTCCTCTGTCAAGAAGGAGAAACTGTTGGCCACAATAAAAGGAACATGAATAGTTTTGAAGGCAGCTGCCCCACAAGTGAGATGGTGAAGCCACTCATCAGCTTATCAATCATGAGGAAGAGCTCAGGGGGGAGAATGTCTCAAAATGGGGTTGATTTCCTTAGGGTTTTAAAAATAGGATTCTTTGTTCTTGGGAGTTTAAAAATGATGGACACAGTTGCACATCCATCTCTCTGGCAGATAAACACAGACATACACACAAATATATAAAATATATATATGTACGTCTGTGTGACACGCACCACTCCTTTGAAGTATCAAAAGAAAATATGTTGACCCACCTCCCTTGCTCCCAGACTGGCCATTGATTTTTGTCCATTGCTGTAGAGGTAGGACTGAAAGTAGATGTGCCATCAGCATGCAGAGATAGAATGTATTGAGTCAAAGTTTAAAGCTCTATATTGCAAGGACTGTGGTTACTCAAAGCTATTTGTAAGTTGTTTTAAAGTGGAATTTCAGTTTCCTCTTTTTTTTTTTTTTTCTTCAGCATGGAAAAGGAGAAATCATGTCCTACATTTGATTATTTTACTCAAGCACTATCACTAGGATTTGTGTTCAGCATTTCTGTGTGAGAAGCTTGTGAAGTAAAATTGTTCAATGCTTGTGTCTGTAGCTTTGCCAGTAAGTGGTGCTAGAGGCACAGTTTTGTAGCCTTTCCAGACAAATTAAAGGTAAGGCTACAGCAGGTCCCATTTTAGAGGAGTATGTTTTTTGAGGAAAATATGAAAATATAAACTGTTTGAACAACACAACTTGGGAAATCATCCTCTGATCATTTTAAGGCTGTAATAGACATGTTTGATGGAGCAGTGTCCAATTCTTTAGCCATTTTTATGGTTTCTGAATACATCATGTGTGCAAGCTCTGCACATCGAGGAAGTCATGTTCTCACCAGCATTTACCTGTCTTGTGCACATACTGTATTGACTGGGAAAGCACAGGTTAGTTTTGTACACATACTCATACACATGTGTGCCCTGATGTGAAATATGTGCCTGGGCTGCACACTGCAGCACTCAGACCTGCTGCAGCTCTGGATTCATGCGTGGATGCCCTGTTACTATGGGGATTGGCTCCGCTGAGTCCTGTGACAGTAAAATCCCAGGCTTGCATCTCGTCATCCAGGGAGGGTTAAAAGGCAGAGAGCCCTTCGGAGGGGGAAAGCATATTTACCGCTCAAAAACATGCTAAATGGGCATATATTCACCTGCACGCTTGAGTGCCTCCAAAATAGGGAAAATATTAATCCCATCATCTGAATAGCACTTATCAGCAGAGGATTTGCTTAAGAAGATTTTCTATCTTGGCCTTTTCAAGGAGGGGTGAAACCGCTCCAGCAGCTGGTGGGCAGCTCGGGGAAGTCTGCCCATCAAGAGAAATAAAAATGAAGGGTCAGACAGTGAGAAGGCACAAGCAGAGGTGCGTGGAGGTGAGGGGCTACCTGCCTGTGGCTTGGGGCAGTGGTGGGGTTCAAGGGCAGGGATGGCATTTTATTGATCCTGCCAGATACCCCTCTGTGCTATGGGGATCCTCAGAGACAAAGAGCCCGAATCTCTAGGGCACACTAAAGCAAACCCATGCCTGATTTCTGTTGGAATATGAGAGAAAAGGGACTGATGGGCATGGAGGGCTTTATGGGGCAGTCTTCCTGCATGATCTGACTCAGAGTAAATACCCCTTTGTTTCAGTAAGAGGGATAGGACCTTCTCTATCTGATTATCTGTTAATCAGAGCTGTGGGGCTCCCCAGAAGGGAAGTGTTAGAGCTTTTCTTCTTGACAGTGCCAGAGCAAGGAAGCTTCTATGACTGCAAGATTAGCCTGAGCTTTGTAAATTTTTTTAGCAAATTTTGCACCTGGGTTGTCTGGCTCCCTTGCTACAATACTACATTTTGGTGCCCTCCAGACAGTCCAGTCCCTCCCCTCAGAATCAGCCCCTAAGGAGACAGCTAGAGTGAGACCCTGGGCTCCAAAACCCCTCTCGACCTGAGCTTTGCTGTGAGCTGGGGACTGCCATGTCTGCACTCTGGCGAGTCAGACTGCACTCTGGATGGGGAAGGGTTGTGGGGCTCCAGGCTGCTCTACACACCGAGAGCATTTCTGGGGTGGTGACTGCTGAAAAGACCCAGAGCAGGTGCTACCCAAGGCTGGGCAGGGGGTTCTGAATGGTGCTCAGTGCTGGAAGGAGGACTTTGGGAAGGAGCTCTCCTGTCTGCACTGCCCAGGTTTCAAGTCCCCTGAATTTTGATTTCCACTGCAGGGAAGAAAAAACAAATGGGAGAGGAGTTAGCCTCTGCAGAGCAGTCCCGGGGGGTGTCTGTACAATGCTGGTTTTTGGAAAGGTGAGGGAGGAGTCCTCGCAGCAGGAGGGAATATTTAATTAGAGCTACTCTTGCCCACAGAGAGGAGCTTGCGGGGAGCAGGTGGAAAAGGCTTTTAAACTCTGCAATTGAACTGCCTTAATCAGAACATCTGGTAAATCTCTTGAGGAGGTTATGGCACTTTTGAAGGTGATGGAAAGAATTCTCTTCTCTTGACTGCTGCAGGCAGCTGCTCCTTTTCCAAGCCCCTAATGCTGAAAGGTAGCCAGCATCCTCACCACCTGATGGGCACACCCCATGTCTGCTCACCCACCAGGGAAAAGGGAAAGATTTAACTTGCAGATTGGAGTGAGAAAAAGAGGCAGCTACCTGAAACCTTGCCCAAGGAAAAGAAAGACTGACTGTGTGAAAATTCAGTGAAACATGTTTCAAGGCTCTAACCTCAGAAATCTCAACTGTTCTAGTGCCTGCTATAGGAATTGCTTTCTCAGAGCTTCATGTCTGCTTTGGTGGGAGCAGCTCTTCTGCCACAGTGCTCTGTTGCCCATGCTGCAGAGGTCTGAGGTTTGTCCTGCAGAAACACATCTTTCATATTTTAAGGCCAGTGTTTTCTCCTCCGTGCATTCCCAGCATAAAGTGGATTTGCAGAGGTGACTGAAAAATGGGCTGTGCAAAGTCATTAGCAACATTGATTCTCATTATTGTAGCATATGCCAGTGCAAAAACATCCAGCACTTGCAAGATAGATGGGTTGCACCGTCTGGGCTGAGAGTACCTAATTAGTTAAAATACACAGCATCATAAATGCCAGCACTGACAGCTGAGGCCTTGCAATGTCAGTGTGGTGAGCAGCGTTAATTTGTTCTGACATCAGACTGCTCCCTCAGTATGGATGCCAAATCCTTGCTCTCTGCTGCAGCCAGAGTCCTGCACCCAAACGCAGGACAGTGTGTGTGTGTCGTGAAACTGGCCCAAGGTACAGCAGCAGTGGCTGTGAGAGGCAGCAGCAGCAGCAGCAGCAGGGACAACACAAGGCAAAACAGGCTCTGCAGGAGGCTGGCTGAGTGCTATGATGTCCTTTCACTCAGCCTCCATAACCCAAAGAGCTGCGAGAATGTGCAGGCAGGGACTCCCCATTGCTCAGTGTGCAGCTGTCCCAGAAAGGGGAAAGTCAGCTTTGTGGTTTCAGTTCAAAACCAGAACAGGGACTCACTGAATGTGCATCCATCACTACAAAACTTCCTCACTGAATCAAACTCCTCTCCTATCACAAAACCTGACTTTAATCCTGACAGTGGCAGCTTGGGCACCCACACTGGGGCAATGTCTGAGAGTGCTCCCGGCATGTCTGACAGGATCCCATCCTGCATGGCTGGTGCGGGGATTCTTTGCCCTCATCCCACCAAGGAAAAGTCACAGGCTCCAGCAAAATGCCCCAACTTCTCTCCCTGCTTCCCCAGCATAGTTAATGTATCCTTTGCCAGGGAAAGCATCCTGTGAATCAGAGGGCACCATGCCAGCTGATCTGTGAACAATTTAACCGATTTTTCATTAACCAGCAGCTTATGGAGAACTTGCTAAATTTTATGGGCCATTAGCAGCTTCTGACACTGCAAATGACTATGAAATTCAGGGTCTTGCAGTTTTGAATCTTGTAGGCTTGATAAATAGCCCTCGTTGGGAGCGTAGATTTGAACAAACACACTCAGTATGGCCCCATACGAACAAGCTGTTGGCGGCATGGACAACAGGGGATGTGGGGATGGGAGTGACTGCAGCAACCCACAAGCCTGTCTACGCCTACCCCAAAGCAGGGAGTTTTCTTGAGGAAAGGTGATTTTGAGAAATGCTGTCCTGAAGATGGTCCACGAAGGTGTTGGAGAGTGGGAGTGAGGCAGTGAACAAGGGTTAATATAGCCATTAAAATACATGTTAACTGAGTGCAGGGGAGGGCTGAGCTGTTTATGCATGTGTAGCTGGACATCTGCAAAAATGTCATTTATCCTCATTTTATGGCTGGGAAATCTCCATCACAGAACAGCAAAATAAAGATCCTCAGGATCACATGCAGGCCACAGGCTGAGCAGGTTTGGGTACAGGCTCATCCTGGCCTTAGCTGTGGGCCTGTGGGGCTGTACTCGTCTTTTCACACAGGTCCCACAGCAACGTGCTGCCTGCCCAGCTAGCCCATGCACAGGGACAAGCCCTGACTATCACAATGTCCCAGCTCCTGAAAGAGTTCCAGCAACTTTGCAACAGAAATAAAGTTACTGCTTCTGCATGGCTGAAAGTATCCCTTGCAGGAAGGTTACCACACACCCCTGAAGGCAAGGGTAGTCCAGTCTCTTGGTAATAGATCCCTTCGTGTGGATTAGAGTGACACAACACGGAATGATCAGTGTTTGTAAATATATATATGTAGGTTTATTTTGGAACAGTTTGGTTTCGATGGAAAGCAGGTATGTAGCTCTTTGGGCTATTACTATCTATAGAAATATAGCAATATAAAAGCAAAAAAAAACAAAGGAAGAGGAAGGAAGGAAGGAAGGAAGGAAGGAAGGAAGGAAGGAAGGAAATCATCAACCATAGATCCCATGACAAGACTTGATTGTTGTGAAGTGATGTTCACAGTCTTGTTGAAGTGATGGTCTCAGTCTTGATCTGTCTGGGGTGGGGAGAGCCTGTGAAACAGTGTTCAATGGGTTAATATACTTCCAGTCTAGGTGGGAAGGCCCAGGTACCTTCCTGGGGTGGGAAGCTTCCAGTCCTCTGGTGGAAGGCCTCAGGAATGAGTCTAGGGGCACTTCAGGGGTCTTTGATTATTTATGACATCTTCTAAAACATTACAGCTGCCTCTCGTGTTGATGTAGCATACGTGTGAATGTTAATGTCCCATGTGAGTATGACCTCCCCCGGGAAATGGGTGGGGATGTAGGGGAAGACAATTGGCATGACAAAAAGCACAATCCCACTTCTCAGGATCTACCTCTTATCTGGCTCAAAGTACCTCTCATAATCTCCGGTGGTGGGTGTTCACCCTCTCTGCCTTGTGCTCTGCCTTATGTGGATCAGAGATTTTGCCACCACACACCAAAACCTCATCTCCTCCCCTCCAGGGGTGGAAACTCTGCCACAGCAAAGCACTCTGCCCTTCCACAAATGGGCAATTGTTTTGAGTCATAAACGATTAACATTTCAGTCTCTCACCAGGAGTCGATTAAACCACAAAATTTAAGCCTAAGGTAAATGGTGAGACTTTGAAGATAGGGTGTTCAGGTTTTCTTTCTGTCTAATGTTCAACTTTTAATTAAAACAAGGCTGCTGCCGGCAAGAATAGTCCAGCACACCCCTAAGGTCAGCTGAGGACTGAACTTGAAATCTCTGAACTCCTGGAGAGGCAGAGCTCCCCTCTGGAGATGGGCATGGCAGGGGGCAGAGCCTTGCCTGCCACTGACCTGGCAGAAAGTTGCAGTCCCTGCTGTCACAGGCTGAACAGGCAAGGGCAGAACCCAGTGCTGTATCAGGCAGGGCTGCAGCCATGCAACAGAAAATTTAGCCCAGATATTTTCACCAACAAGCCTCATTAGCCTTTGACAATCCATGCATGCCAGAACCAACTAGTATGTCCACCTGAACACAGGAGAACTTTCCGTGATGCTCATTTTGCTTTTTGATGAAGGGATATGGGTATGGGCAGAATGTGGAGGATGAAGCTTGGGTCTCATGCAGAACAAATGCTTAAATGAAATTTCTGACCATTTTCAAAGGGAGCTATGATTCAAGGGGCCCACCAAAGCCCCAGACATGCTGGGGAAGCCCTGCCTGGGAGGCTGCCCAGGCTCAAAGCAGCCCTGATAGCAACACTTGCTAGCACAGCTTGGCTGATGGCAGGGGACACCAGGATTCAAAGAAACAGATTTTGGCACCTTGCTGTGGGGAGGAAAAGGAATAGATGCCAGTGCCATGCATTCTGGAGAAGGTTATGGAAAGCCAAGGCTGACCCTGTTAATGAAGGAGAAACCTGAGCTTCCCCTTGTGTCCTAAATCTGCTGGCAGTCTGCAGCCTGCTGCCCATCACAGGGCTGAAAGCAGGTATGATTCATGAATATGCCTGGGCTTGATTTTCTTCTGCCCCTCAATATCACACAGAGGTTCCCATTTGGAAGCCCAAGTTTATTTATTAGAGCATTGCAGAGAGATGAAAAAGTGAAGCAGCTTTTGCTCACCACTGAGCTGTGGGCAGGAGCTGGAGCCTATCAATCTGGCACCTGCTCATACTGAGTAGCCACCATAGCTTTAAACCATGGCTGCTACCAGAGTTAATATAAAAGGACAAAAAGGAGGAGGTGTAAAATAGAGAACTGGCTGCTAGCACTGAATGATGGTCAGCTGCTTATAGGCAAGTCAGATGTACAGAACTGGTACTGACAATTGAGCTGGACTGACATTTAAAAATTAAAAGAAGATTTGAAAATAGGGAAAACATGACTCAGCAGTATGAAGTCACTGGCAATAAATGTCGGAGACTTCATTTGCAAGTGAAAATTCACATCCACCTCATGTCAGTGTTGCTACCTGATGCCCCATATCCAAAAAAAGATAAATATGTTATTGCATGTGTCATCCACAACCCCCTAAAAGCATAAAGATCCTGAGTAGAAAGTCAAGTTAGGAGGTTATTAAAAAGTTGAATTGTGAACCCATTCCTGTAGAGTCCTGTGCAGTTGGGCGCTGGGGCAAATGTGGTCTGCTGTGAGCAATGCAGTCAACACTCCTTTCAGTCACCAGCCCTGCTGATCTGGGGATCTTTCCAGAACAGTGAATGCAACTCAATAACAGTTGGGGGAAAGTATGCATTTAATGAAAGAAAACTAGGGAAAAATCAGATTTGACAGTCTGAAAGTATGTATGAATATATATTAGATCTCCTCAAGGTAGAAGGGTGTGTTCAGCACGTAATGTGTATGTTGGCAATTCAGAAGGAGATCAGTCAGGGTAATATAACAGACATTTATCTGTGCTGCTTTGATCGGGTTTTCTTTTGAAGTTTCCTGAGTTCAGAACATTCAAGCAAATTATTTCTCTCTGCATTTTGATACTTGTGCTTCTAAACAGTCATTAAATGAGGAGACCCAAGAAATTGAGGAACAAATCTCAGCATCTGTGCATACCTGTGTATGAGCCATCCAGTGTTTGTTATGCCCATCCTTTCCTGGTTCTTGTCATGTGTGGATTTAAGGCATGAAAAAATTTGTTCGTCACCTCCTCAGAATTTAAAATACTTCACTATTCTTTGTGTGGGCCGACCAATAACCATCTCTTCGGGTGCAAATGTGTTCTGCTTACCTGCCATCTAACACAGTTATAGCAGTTTGCAATCATGCATCAGCCTAGAGAACACCACCATTAATATAAAAAAAAAATCTTTTTTTAGATGGCAGGGGGATACACTTCGAGAGAAGTACACGCCTGGAGAATCCTCAGCACCCAGCATAAGTGTACATGCCTCTGTATTCCTGGTGGTGTTAGACATGTGTGTCTCTCAGAGTTATCAGAAGCCTGCCTGGTGGAGCTGTAGAATTAAGGAGCAGCCCCGTGCTGGCACTGCTGCTGCACATGGATCTGCAGTCAGCATCAAAACGCTGACAGTGGAAGCAGCACAGCATTTGGCTGACACATTGGTGGGGACAGCTGCTGTCCCCACTTTGCCCCATATCTGTTTCTTATCTACCTGGACTTGTTGGATGTCCATTCCTTGGCCAACGATGCCGTGTAATGGCACAGTCAGTGCTGCCTCACAGACACTGTAGGCGTTCATAAATCGCACAGAGTTACACCTACGCAGTGCTGTGCTTGTTTTAGAACTTACCTATTATCATGCCATATTAATAAGCCAGATCCAGCCTAGCTGCTGGCAATGTGAAATGTTGCTGTATTGTCATCAGGGGAATGTGATTTGCAAAGCGTTCAGCTCCTGAGGAGAGCCTCAGAAGAAAGTGTGCTGTATTTCTTTCATATTCTTAAAAAAAGTCATGGCATGGAATTTTTATTAATTTGATATCCAATTTTCAACCCTGTTTGAACTCTGCTATATATTCTTTCATTTTAAGTTTCTCTCTATTTGTATTTTTCTAAAAGAGGGTTAGGAAAGTTCAGTCTTCATAAGGACATGGTATAGTTTTGAGTTCTAACAGCTCTTTATAGGTTGAAAATGCACTTAGTTATGTGAGAAGAGTCCCACAGAAACACATTACTTCATAAAGCTGGAAAGCAAACAATTGGAGAAATACTTCTTACACATTTTTGGACTATCTGTGCTAACTTGCTTTGACTCTTTTTTACCTTTGAACAACCAAAGAATTAGATGGTCTGATGGATGATTGAAGTGTAAAAGGACATTCATTCAGGGTAAGTGATGACACAGCAGATGAGTAAAGTGGATATTTGAATCCGATTTTACCAGGAAGAGGTATCATCTCACACTGAAATGCTAATTGAAGTGATTTTAAACTAAACTGACAGAGTTAGTGGTAGTGAATCACCAGGATCACAAAGTGCTTGTCCGAGAGTTGTGTGGTAATTGTCACAAATTGCCCATTGTACCAGAAAAAGAAAAGGTAGGAAATATGTTCAGGGTTCTAGGTCTTAGAAACAGTCAAGTCTGATTTCTTTACCAGAAAAAGATTCTATTAAAAAAACCAAATGAGGCATGGTAAGATCCGAGAATCTCAAATTCATTCCAATAAACACTGACAGAAGACACATCTATTTTTTCTTTCATATTCACATTACACATTATAAAAAATACCAACTACTAATATGAATCCAGTGAAATTGCTTTGTATTAGAACATCACAAAGAATTCCATGAGTAGGAATGTCTTATCTAATTTTCAGATTTCTTTAAGTATTTAGTGTTGCTTTGAAAGAAACCAAGAGGAAATGAAACCACCAAACAACTGACACTAACAGAGCAGGAGGAGACCCATAATTCTACTGATATCCTGAATGCGGGTGCAGAACTTAGAGATCTAGTGCTATTCCACAGAGCTGGGACTCAAGACAAGTCTCATTCTTTTTGCAGATTGCAATAACTTAAATTTTATTAGGAAAGGTTAGATTTGGCCTCTGTTTCCTTCTCCCAAACTCTGGATTTCCCTAGCTCTTTCTTGCCCTCTGTACTTTAGATCCCCTTTCTAGATATTGGGCTCCTCACTCCACTCCCTGGTGGAGCTTCTCCCTTTGGCTCAGTGTCCTTGGCCTTGGCCAAGCTTCTCATCTACACAAGAGCTGTTAAGCTACAACCAATTAGAGTCACGTGTTCGCTTCAGTTTTGGTGAATAATCTAGTGGCTTCCAGAGACAAACTAAAGCACTTTGGGGATAAAGTTAAAGCAAAAGAGCTGCAATAGTGCCAAAAATGTGAGTGTTGGATAAGATTAACAGCATTTAGTTTTTGTTTACTTTTACCTTTAGCAGCTTTTTTTCCAAATTAAATATTTTGTACAAAGTCCTAGAAGTACTTAAGCCCTAGTAGAATAGAACCCCTACGGAGTAATAATTATAATTTCTCAAGATATCTTATAATTCACCGTTATCTTTTCCCCGGAGGATGATTTAATTACTGCCATATCAGATGAATTTTATTTTGTCTAATGTGACTGCAACTGATTAGCAGGCATTGCTGCAAGCTGGTAATGAGTTAGGCAGCTGAAATTTCACCTAAATAGAGGATAGAAATTGGTGCTCCTGGTGTTGATTAACTTATATTTATTTCACAATTATAAATAAAGCTCTACTACCTAGTTGTCATCTTGCAGAATGTGTTTTCACGATGTCTTTTGGATCAAGAATAATTGACATTTCTGTGGGTTTTGTTTCTTAGTGCAAGAAAGCAATTTGCAGTTGTTGTTGATAGGAAGGAGTGTGTTACCTTAGTGGGGAATTTAAGCACAGATGTTTTTGGAAGATAATTTGTCAAATTACTCCAAGTCACTTCAAATATTTGCAGACTTTCAGAACTGTGGTTTGAATATTTTTTGGTGGCTGAATAATTTGAACTGCATTTTCAAAAAGAATATTTACTGTGTGCCACAAGGATTAATACCAAAGACATCAAAATAATTCAAACAGAGGACCTTGCTGCCAGTTGAACTTTAGAAAATGAAAGACTTGAGTAAGTGCTCTGGGCATGGGTGACACAATATCTTAATCCAGCTGCCATTTGTTATTAGAAAACAAAAATCTTTGGTTGTCATGATTATCCCTCTGTAGTTCTGAGAGAGTTATATTTAGAACTTATCTTTCACCAGTGTCACAGATGAATGCATTCCTGGATCTTGCAAAGTCAAAACATTTTCACTTTCCCATATTCTGAAGGAATTAAACCATACAGAAATCACAAGTACAGCAGTCATTGCTTCTGGTGGCTACAGACAAGTACTATGTATATATATATACACATATATATATGTGAGATCCACTAGAGAAAAGCTTCCATCTCCATTAAATCTGAAGCGAGTGTTTAACACATCTCCTCCATAATCCCAAAGGAAATGATACTTCTGCTAGAGGATGTATCTCAACACGCTTTGCAAAGGCAGGTAAACAGAAAGTCATTGTTCATCACAGTTGTGCTTTAGATGTTGCCAGCAACATCTCCTGGGGTATTTTCAAATTCATCAGTCGTAAAATTATAATTTTGTTGGTTTTTCCTGAGATGTTCTGCTAGAATGGGTAGATTTTGCTTGGTGCTTACTGCAAGCACACAAACAAAATGAACACTTGCTCAGGAAATGAGCAGGCTCTGATGAGAAGGAAAATGGTGAAGGAGCAGAAGCAGTAGCCAAGCTGTGCTTCTGCCTGACATTAAACAACACATGCTCAACGTTTCATGACAAACTGATACACAGCTGAGAGATATTGAACAAAATCCTCCTGTCTGAGAAGCTTGCCAGGGTCACTGTTATGCCAGAAATTGCATGATGGAGGTTTTAAGAAGATGTCTCACAATATCGTGTCATTGGCAGATATTTTAAGAAGTAATGAAAAGCGATAATTTACAATGAGTTTTGTCATCCTAATGTGTCCTGGCCAATATCCAGCCATCTCAAGCCTCGTTTCTTGCTTACGGCACAGAGAAGAGTAGTGATTTCTCTGTGGCTTGGAACAGCTATGGCTGAGCTGGCACAGACACACCATTGACTCTGGTGTCCTGACCTTCAGACTAAGAGAAACTTCCTCTCCATGTCTTGGTTACACGTTGTCAAGGCATTGGCACTGGAGTTAGTGCCTTGCATTGGTTTAGCCAGAAGATCCCACTGGGAAGTGACTCTAGCAATGTAGAAATAATGGCTGGTCACCGCCTCACAGCCCTGTAAATACCTGTGCCCCCAGATGATTAGACTATTTCAGTTTATCTTCCTATAGTTTGACAGACATTTGAGTGCTTCTGTCAAAAATGTTTAGATGTCCATTAACTATCAGGTAGTTTCAAGGTCTGTTTTCCATGCATGTGATATAGCACTGCCAGTCTGTCCTAACAGTCTTGCTAAAAGCAAGGCAAAGTCCCAGATGCTGAGATGACCTGGCATGAAACCTTGACATGCCACATTGCTTAGGGAGGGAGGCTTAGCCCCTTTCCCATGAGAAATGTTCACAGCCAGAAACCAGATTTCACATCTGGTGTGATCCTCACATCCATGTCCTCAGGGCTGATGCCTGCAGCTGCAGCTGCTCTGTGCCTGCTGGGATAGGATTAGGGTTATGTGTACGGCTAGGGCCGGGCACCCCTCCATGTGAACAGAAAGGCAAATGTGAAAAATGGTGCGGTGTGGTGAGTTAAAGAAAACAGGCAAGAAAATGACTTTAAAAATGGAAAAGAGATTTGGAGAGTAGAGGTTTGGTTCCTTTCTCTAGCAAATTAAAGAAAAGCAGCATTCAAGGAGTGAGACCCTCCCTCACCCACTTATGTCTGAAACTGTGTAACAAAAAGACTCTTTGGATGCCTTCTCCAGCCCGTTTTACACTCAGTTATGAAATGTGTTTTTATTTTAAATGCTATGTAATCAGAGAGCAGGAAAAATCTTTACATATAAACAGTGGAATAAAAAGCAATGTGGATAATACCATCCTTCACAGCATCTCTGTCCCTGCAACTTCTGCCTCCATAAAACAGCAAAACTTGGATTCCTCCTTCTCAAATCTTGTCTCTGAGGTCAGGACAGCTGAGGTCCTGATGGCCTCTGCCAGTTCCATGCTTCCAGCAGAGTTTGTCAGGTGTGGGATCCTGGTTTCCTTTGACACAAGAGCTTGTTGATGGCACAGGAGGGGCTGCTCTGAGCTCAGGTCTCACAGTGCCAAGCAACCATCATTGCAAGAATGCATATAGTGTGAATCTTGGAAAGGTTGGTCTACCCATGTGCCTTTATCCTATCTCCTTTGCCACTGATGCAAAATAATTTGGTCTAAAAATGGTGTGAGGTAGATCACAGAATCATAGAATGGTTTGGGTTGGAAGGGACCTTAAAGATCATCACGTTCCAACCCTCCTGCCATGGGCACAGACAACTTCCACTAGACCAGATTTCTCAGAGTTCTATCCAGCCTTGCCTTGAGCATTTCTAGGCATGGGGCAGCCACTGTTTCTCGGGGCAGCCGCCATTTCTCAGGGCAACCTGTTCCAGTGCCTCATCACCATCACTATTTTTTCCTAATATCTAATCTAAAACTACCTTCTTTCAGTTTGAAGCCATTCCTCCTTGAACTGTCACTACATGCTCTTGTAAAAAGTCTCTCTCCATCTTTCTTGTCGGGTCCCTTCAGATACTGGAAGGCTACAATTAGGTCACTCTTATGCCTTCTCTTTTCCAGGCTGAACAAACACAATTCTCTCAGCCTTTCCTCACAGCAGAGGCGTGTGGGGTCAGGAAGAAAAAAGTTTGCAGGGAGGCACCAGGGGTCATTCTGTTCTTTGTCTTGTTGGCTGTGTGGCAGTGGGCCAGGTCAGACTGCATGAGCGTTTTACCTATAATCACCCTCTTGTATACACTGTGTGTTATTAGTATTGTTGCTGTTACTGTTCCTTATCTCATTGCTGTTTCCAGTAAATTGTTCTTAGCTTGGAATCTCTGCCTTTTATCTCCGTCAGGGAGGCAGAGTGGAGTGGCTGCATGGGGCATAATTTTCAGCTGGATTTAAACCATGACACCTCCCCAAAACCTCCATCAGCTCCCCAGTTAGAGCTCTCTGAATAAATGCTTCCAGCCTCAAATAAATTGAGAGCCTCACATCAGTTATTGGTTTTAACTAAACATTTGTCCTCAATATGTAAAAATATGTAGCTTCTTTTTTCTTTGCTTGCCCTACCCATCTAGCAGACTGAGACAAATCAAGACACAATATTTTTTGCTCTTGTTAATAGCCAGGAGAATTGCATCACATTTTAAATTGCACTTCAGCAAAGCAATAGTCAAGCAAAGCCAGTGTGGCAGAGGCTGTCTCCGTGGCTTTGTTTGTACAAAGCCTGGCACAACAGGGCTCTGCTTTCAGCCAGCCCCTGAGCACTTCTGGAATAAACAGAATAATAGCTGACTGCAACCTTTGCTTAAAAATATTTGTGAATGGCATTGTAAGTGTCAGAAAGCTGTATATAAAGCTTGCTGCTGCTGTGGAGGTAGACTGCGCTCTGAGCAATTTTGACATTCAGATTTACAGCAGACTTTTGGCATCCTCTCTCTTTTAGAAATGAATAAACTGCCTTCACCCATTTGAATAAAGCTGTTGTTTCATTACCTGCTGCCTCTGTCTCCTTTTCATGTTATGTTTCCTTCAGGTGTGAAAACTGATTACGCAAAAGAATAAAAGGGTGGGAATTCTTAAATGCTATCATTGCACTGGCACCCACTTTATTTCTCTAGGAAGCTCTAGAGTACAACATTTTCTTCAGAAATGAGAAGGAAAATGGTGATGATCTTGAAATGCCTGTAAAGATGTTTATGCAACATATTTGTTAATAATTCCAGTGGAGAACAGCTGTAAAACATAAACAGGTGTTTGTACTCCAACACTGACCTGGTGCAGCTGCCTAATTACTACTTTGAATTGGAATAGCTGAAACAATGTTATCTGTAAAACCAAACAAGTCAACTCTCTCATTGAGTAAATAATTTTCAAAATTTTTCTTTCTCAGTGGATGGCAGAGAGGACTGAGGCTTTCAGAATCTTCTCTAACGTCTACGTGTCAGAGTTGAAGACCTGAGCAAGCCACAGAACATTTCTGTAATTCTGCTGATGCTACACCTAGATGCTCATTTCTGAAAATACACTGAACTCAGCTTATGCTGAACTTTGCCTGTGACCCCCTCACGTGTGGCAGTGGCTCAGCACAACTGCTGACCATAGCAAGTGGGTCTCTGAGCAGAGAGGAGACATTGGAGTGACATCTGCCACATTTTCAACAGACCACTCTGTAACACACCAAATTTTCTATTGTCTCTCTCATGCCTTGTGCCTGTCTATGAAGGACAGAAGGAAGTGCCAGGTCTCACCCAGCCTCTGGCCATCACTTGTCCCTGGGTTCTCTTCAAGCCTCTAAATGCACCAGAGCCCTCCAGCACCCTCCAGAGCAGATTGGACCAGCAGAAAGACTGAGTTTAGCTTATGGCTTTCTGTGACCTACCTGGATCATCATGGCTATTACCATGGCATCTGAATGTCTTCCAGAAAGACAGCATATGATGAAGTTAGTGTGTCTCTCACGGATTTCGCTGTGTCTCCCCCTCTCTTTCATCTCTATCATTTTACTTTATAATTCCTGCAAAATATCTCCTTTCCTGGAGGCCACTGTCCTGTAGTTTTCCTTACAGTTTCCCTCTCACACATCCCAGGTAACCTCTCATTACCTAGTGCTCAGCATCTGTACTGCCTTCCATGGGAGGCTAATAAATATACACAAGTCAAATCCAGCAGAAATCTCTCCAAATACTTTTGGAGTAAGAAGCACCATTTACACAGTACCCAGGTGAGTCAGAGCAGAATTTAGCCGCCACTTCATCTGAGAGTTTGAAGGGCAGGGCTTTGAGGGCTGTGAAATGATAAATGTCTTACAAAAGCGGTTGTTACTGACTGAGAGGTAAGACTGAGGAAGGGAGGGAGGGAGCGTGGGCTGGGAGCTGAGTGGAGCACAGGAGCTTCTGCTGAGGAGCCGCCTGAGTGATGTGTTTGTGGTGTCTCATAATTAACACCTAGAGGTTTTTAAGCTGATAGTAGGCGCTTGTATCGATTAGGACAATTTGCTAATTCTATGTCTGTGTCAGCTATGTCTTTCTAAAAAAATAGGGATAAAAACATTTACCAAATGTGTTAAATTAATGTGCCTGAGTGCTCTGAATCTTTGCAGCCATTGTGATGTCTGGAGCACTGTGAAAACTCTGTATGCAGCCATCAAACCCCGTTTTGGTGCCTTTGGGTGTCCGCATTAGACTGTCTATCTGCCTCCACACGTCAGCACAAATCTGTAAGGGAAAGGGGATCTTCTGTCATCCCCAGGGGCCCTGTATGAATGATCCCCAAACCTTTGGGTTTTTTACATGGCACTGAGTACCTGTGTTTGAGCAATAGAATCAAGGCATTAAAGTCTGATATTTTACACACTAGGCAATATGGGAGCAGTTTTCCTTACATCCTATCCAAGAGTCCTTGCAGGACAGACAGACATTGACATGAGCAGCTACAGGGATTCAGGCTTCCATGACAGCTGGCCAGTGCCCTGACCTCACTCAGCCCATAACACTTGGCTAGTCTTCTCTCGCTTTTGTAACTTTGCATCTATCTGTCAATAAGACACTGGTAATAGAGTTACAGGCAAAATCAGTTGAGGAAATAAATCCTAATTATAGTTAAACCAAGGAAATAAAATCAACTTTTCCATGGAGAAATTTGCATGCACTCTGCATTTATGGGCAAGACATGGATGTTAGTGGGACTCAGGCACATTCATAACCTGCTAAATTGCTCATCTTAGTTTACGTACTTTCTTTAACTGAAGGACTTCCTGCATATGTGTTACTTGAAAGGGGGGTTTTCTTTTCTCTGCCAATGGAGAACACCCCTGCCTGAAAACCAAATGCTCAGGCTGAACATTGAAAACGTGTTTTCAAAGTCTTTAATTACTTCATAAAATTAATACCTATTACTGTATCTCAGTTTGTGCTCTTTAAGAACAAGGGGTCTGATTAAACAGGAGTGAGCTCAGTAATGTTGGTGTAGCAAAAGTCAGGAGCAGCTATCATGCTCAGGCCCAATAATCTGGTCTTCTTCATTAAAAATGCAGTTAGAGCTAATGATGAATTTGAAAGATTGTAATCATTATCTAGCTCAATTTATCTATTCTAACCTCAGTCAGAGACCAAATTGTAATTGCTGTTGTTCCTGGTTGAATGATGAAGGTTACTCTGCTCTAATTCCTCCAGGTTTCATAATAGCTCAGAGATAATAATAACAGAGAATTATAGACTTTGCTCAAATGCTGTCAGATTGGACTGAAGCATTACACAATTGTACTATATACACAACACATGTTGGAAATACTAAAAAAGAAAAATAAAAAAGAAAATAGACATTAAATAAAATCAATTATTAATTGGTGTCCTGCATTTGCCCTTAATGTGTGGACTAATTTGAGGCAATTCTGCTCCACTAACACTGTGGTAGGTTTAATTTATATGTCATAGCAAAGTGTGGACTATGAATGCTCATTTTACCTTGTCCAGCACATTTTAGCTGCATAGAAAGGAATTAAGTCCCATTTTTCATTTCTTTAATATTTACTTTCGCTAATAATACCTTTTAATTTTTTTTTAAATGACACAACTGATGTAGACAAATGATCTAGATCCCTTTGCAATTACATCTGTGAAGTCCAAGAAATGTATAATACTTTATTTTTGAGTAGGATTTTTAGCAGAGCATTTATAGCATAATAAAGGCTTCCTCTTTTCTTTTTTGGCCACATAATTGACTTGGCTCTTTATGGTCTTTGGCAAACATGACAGTAATTAAATTTACAGATCATACTAAATTGTAAGGTGTTGCAAAACTCAGGATAGATGGCAAAATAATAAAAAGAGACCTGCAGAATTTAGAGGTACAAGTAGGCAATAAAATGAGATTCAGTCTGGAAAAAAGAGCAGGTGGGGAACAATGAAAGCAAAATACAGAAATGCACAAGCTACACAGAAAATAGCAGTGAAATTTAAGACTCAGGGTGTTGGTTATGGGTTTATAAACTGCATTTGTCATTGGCTGTAAATGCCTGCCCCATAAGCAGGTAGTTTGAGAGGAGACCTGTACCCATCCTGTGGTGTACCAGTACAACAAACCCATTAATACTTGGGCGGTTGTAATTCAACCTCATTAATTGGATTAGTCTTTATTGCAACATACATTGCTGCAGTGCCTTAAATACGCTGAATGTAAACAGTGTTCTTTCTGAAGGAACTGGGTACATAAAACAGGTACAAGAAACAATGATTAGGAACTGCAAAGGCCACCACAAATGAAGATTCTACAAAGAAAATGAGAAGAAACACACAATATCATCAGTAGTACAAGAATTGTAGAAAATTTCATGTCAGTGGTATGTACTGTTGCAAATGAGAAAATACGCAAAGATGAAATTGCCAGATTCATAGTCCCACATGAGAAAACTTGAGATAAACATCTCCAATGACAGTGGGAGCAGTCAGCATGGATTCTTCAAAGGGAAATAATGCAGGGAATAAGTCTGCCTGGACTTCAGTGAGTCATTTAACATTGTAGCAAGATCCTCATAAAGAAGGATACCTGATGAGGTACGGGCTGGATGAGCAGACAGTGAGGAGGGTTGAAAACCAACTGCATGGAAATCCCCAGGGAGTAGTGGCCAGTGGCATGAAGTGCAGATGGAGGTCAATCTCTTGTGGTGTACCCCAGGAGCAGTAGGGCATCCTACCTGCTCACAATTTCATTAATGACTTGGATGATGGGACAAAGTGTACCCTCTGCAAGTTTGCTGATGACACAAAACTGAGAGAAATGGCTGATAGGCGAGAGGGACATACTGCCACACAGAGAGGCCTCAACAGACTGGAGAAATGAGCTGGTGTGAAGAACATGAAGCTCAGCAAGAAGGCTGAAAGTCCTGGACCTGAGGAAAAACAACCCCAGGCACCAGTACATGTTGGGTACTCAGCACCATTGAGGCCACACCTGGAGTCCTATGTAAAGTTCTGGTCCCCCCAGTACAAGAAAGACATGGACATACAGGAGAGTCCAACTGTGAGCATGAAGATGATGAAGGGGCTGGAGCATCTCAGCTATGAGGATCTCAGCTATGAGGGTCGTGACTGTTCAGCGTGGAGGAAAGAAGGCTCAGGGGTTCTCACCCATGTATATAAATATCTGAAAGTGCAGAGAGGACAGAGCCAGGCTCTTCTCAGCTATGCCCAGTGACAGGACCAGAGGCAATGGGCACCAAGTGAAACTCAGGAGGTTCCCTCTGAACATTGAGAAACACTTTTTCACTGTGCAAATGACCAAGCACTAGCACAGGCTGCCATGGGAGGTTGCGGAGTCTCCATCCTTGGACATATTTAAAAACCCTCTGGCCATGGGCCTGGACAACAAACTCTAGGTGACTCTGCTTGAGCTTGATCAGAAGGTCCCTTCCAACCTCAACCACTCTGTGATTCTGTGACAGAAGGATGAGCACAACATAGTACTTCATCTCTGGGAGGATAATGGTGGTCCTACATAGGCCTCTATGGATATACTTTAATATATTCAGTCACTGGAGATGATCCTTTTGTTACCTGATTTTAGTTAAAACTTCTATTTAAAAAGATGGGTTTGAATGTGTGGTTTGAATTTACCATTTTGAATTACACAAATCAGCAAAAACAACATTATATTTCTTATCTAGGATATGATGAGCACAAATCAATGAAGAAAAAGTTTTGCATTTAATGAAAGCACAACACTCAAGCAATTTTTATGGATTTTTCAAGTAATCTCAGTTACATTCTCACTACATACAGGAAAGTGGGATCCATTCAGATTACTGTATTTTGCTACTGTACTATTTTTTCATACACAGGTGGCTATCACTCCCATAGAAGTCTGAATATACTTTTCTTTAAAACTCTGCATGTTCAATTTCACCAAGCAGTTCAGCCCTCTGATAAATTTTATCCAAGCTGCATTCCATATCTACTAAAGGGAGATTACAATATATCCATCTTTGGGGGGAAAACAGTTTTTATTTTCTGCACTTCACTATAAAATGTCATCAGTAAATTTCTTCTGCTGATTACAGCTACAGTACTGATGGGGTTTTTATTGTGTATCCAAAGGACCTCATACCTCCAGTCTGGATCAGCTCTATTTTGTGAGATGTTTGGTGGCTGGCACACAATCTACAACCAGACTTGTGTTCTCAGCCTCAGCTGGTCCTGCAGTCTGTACTGCAGTTCTTCAGCAGCAGGTTTTGCTCGAGAGATCCCTCTTGGCTTTACCTGCTCCTGGTCCAGCTCCGCCTCCTGCCTTTGAGCTCAGGTGGTGCTGGTGTCGGTGTCGAGCGGTCTGCTGCTGGCAGGATGAAGCACTGAGTGCCGAGGCCATCCTTGAGCCACTGACTTCAGCTTTAAACACTGAGCCCCCAGGGAGAATTGGAGCCTCAGCAAAGTCATCACTTCTTAAACAGCAGCCATTTATTTCCAACTTTTCTTGCTGCCTGATATTTTAAAAAGCAGGAATGAGGAGAGATAAAGAGTTTCATCGCATTAAGCAAATTGAAAGAGAGATCAATTTACCTTTCCTACAATACAACATCATAGTTTTTTAAATCATCATGAATTTCCCTCTTAAAAACTGTTTTAAGGTGTCATGCAGGAGTAATGTAGGATAGCCTTCTTCAGAAAATTTAGTTATTGAAATTATCTTCTCTTTGTACTAGCTGTCATATATCATTAGTTTATGAATAGTAGAAACATATAAATAGACATCATTCCCAAAAGTTTTTGGATTGTCTTGTTAAATATAATTGCATAATTTAATAGAAACTAAATAAATTTATAATCCAAAATGTGCATACAACTGGAAAACACTTGTGTACAGAAATCTCTAAGCATACAAAATCACACCTAGATTTACGCTTATTCAAGAAAAACATATTCACTGGGTTTTCATTTAGAGTGGAGATGTAATTTGTATTTGATGGGAAAGAAAAAACCTCAAAACTACAAAGGAAATTTGACCTCTCAAAAAATGAGTTTCTCATCCCTGTTCCAGCAGTGGAACTTGTGCAGCACAGAGCAGCTCAGTGCTGTGCCCAGAAAAGAGTTTTGCCCCTCCAGCCCTCCCAGGAGGTAACCATGGTCCTGGTGCTCAGGGGACCCTGCCAGCAGATGGCTCTGAGTGTCAACACAGCAGCTTGGGAAGCCAGGAGAGTCAGCACCAGGCACATCCTGGCTTGCGAGGTCACAAGGATGAACCACACTTTCCCACATTTGTGTGCTCATCAGTCCTTTTCCTTGTTTAACAAACCTGATGATGAATTTTTGTTTCTGTTGCGAGATTTCAAACATAATCTCATAGAAAGCAGCATGGCAAGCCTCCCTGAGAAGAGAGGGGCAGAGCAGTGCTGAGGGAGTTCAGAGTGATGTGTCTCCTGCAGCAACCAGGCGAAGTGACATTTAATTGGGGTGAAATACATTCCAAAGCCAAATGGTCTCCCTAAAAAATGCTGTCTTGCTTTTGTCTGGGGTAGAGTTCATTTTCTTGCTAGCATCTGGTACAGAGCTGTGTTTTGCTTTTAGTATGAACTTAGTATTGATAACACACTGACGGTTTAGTTATTGCTAAGTAGTGTTTATACAAGTCAAGGATTTTTCATCTTCTCATGCCCTGCCAGTAAGAAGACTGGAGGGGGCACAAGGAGTTGTGAAGTGACACAGCTGGGACCCCAAATGACCCAAGGAATATTTCATTACATGTGGCATCATACTCAGTATATAAAACTGGGGAAAGCTGGCAGGGAGCCACTGCTGAGGAACTAGCTGGGCATCAGTTGGAAAGTGATGAGCAATTGCCTTGAGCATGACTTATTTAGTGTATTTGAATTCTTTTATCTTTTTCTGTCCCATTAAACTGTCTTTATCTCAACCCACAAGTTTTCTCACTTTTACCCTTTCCATTCTCTCCCCTTTCTGCTGGAGGGGCAGTGAGAGAGCGGATGTGTGGGGCTTGGTTGCTGGCCAAAGCTGATGTTTGCTGTAATTATTATTAAGGTGTCATGAACATAAGAACAACTGGAAAGTGGACATGAACCTTCAAATAAAGACAGGTTTGAGATATGCAGTGCATAATGCAACTAATTTTCACAAAGCTATGAAAAAAAATCTAGAATTTTTTTGCTACACAACTGAACAGTACCACAGCACAAAGCTTTGCCTTTGATGAGTAGTCTGGAGCAAAATAGCTGGGCAAAGTGTGGATCTGCTCCATGTTTTGATACATCACTGAGTGGTAATCACTTCACCCAGACTGTTAGAGTCAGGCTGTTAGAGCCAGCCCTGCAGATTGTCAGATCTCAGAATAGAGATTAGATCACCATTATTAGCAGACAGCTTTATTTTTCAGAATTAGATTCTACATGGATGAACAGAGAATAGCAGGAGGTGAAGGCAGTCGTTTCTACAGATGTAATTTTTGGAATATACCTGCTGGCACATCAGTAGAAGTTTGAGGCAGTGCAAGCTTAATTTAAAGAAACAGCAAGTTCAACTCCCTTTTGAGGTTGGAAGTGGATTTGTTCATTTCATTAAGTGGCAGGGCTTGTTTGACAAGTGAGTGAAGTCTGTCCACAGTACCAGCTAATCAGGATTGTCACATTCCTGGGGAGAGGATCCAGGCTGAGCTGAAAGCTATTTTCCTGGTGTTTGCATGCACTTCAAGACATGTTAGGTAGTGGGTTGGACCGGTGAGACAATCCCATGGATGTCAATAATGAGAAGTACTTTATTGCTTTGCCACATGTCAGACCCAGCACAGGAATCACAGTTTTCTAAATCACAGTAGTTCCTCTGCAGGGCAGAATACAGCCAGAGTCACAGCACGCTGCTGCCAAGCATGCGGGGGCACATGGCACGTCAGTGTGTAGCAGAGACAAAAGGCATAGGGACAAGAGCTCTACAGCAGGGAGAGACTCTGTACTTGAAGAGAGCCCAAAGGCTACTGGACTAGTCACCATTAGCTACCCTACAGCTGGTCCACACTCCTGTGATGCTCTGTAAGCAACTCAGCAGCTGGCCAAGTAAGGAAGATTTTACTCTTCATATGTAGAGGTCTGATTTCTCAGAGGATGGCCAGCCCACAGCGGCTTCCTTGCCCTTCCTCTGACACCAAGTGGCTGTCACATTCTTAAGGCCAAAGACGGGCAAAACACGGGCTGGTGGATTCAGAGGAGGAAGCCTTGTGAAGTATTGACAAAGCCTTGTGAAGGATTTTCCTGTGCTGCACGGCACCACTGGCTGGGCTGGGTGCCAGCAACAGGGACTGCTCCACACTCCGGGTACTCGGTGTGTGCCCAGTCTGGCTCTCACTGCATGGGGGACACCACCAGCCCTTCTGCAGGGTCTCACAGTATTTTAACCCACAGCAGCTACCTTTTTGCAGCACAAAGAGGTTCCTTTTTGAAGATGTTAAGCTACCAGCAAAGCACAGCTTGGACTATCCAGGCTTTATTTCAGCCCATGACTTCACAGGGGCTATTGACTCCAGCACTTCGCTCTTCTCTCAGGGCAGTCCTGCTTGCCAGTGTTGACAGCATTATCTGTTGAGCATTTTTGCACCTATCTCCCCAAGCAACTGCAGTTCCAGAAGGAGTAGCTGTTTAAATGTGTGATAGCTTCATCTTAGGTGCTGGGAGAAGAAAGGTTACGTGCAATCTAGTTCTCCCTCCACTTTGTTGATCACTGCCACAAACTCAGTGAAAGAGTAAATTTACATTAAAATGTGTGGTGTTGCACACCCACTGATACGGATTTCTCTCAGCAGCTTTGCATGCTGTGTGTGTTTGAAATATATGGTGTATTTGATGATCTCTGGACCTTGTTCCTTGCTGGCAGCTCCAGACTCCCATGGACTGTGGTGGGAAGCACACCAGTTTCAGATGGGGAACTGCACACCTGCCAAACGGCAACAACATCAGTGGTTCTGTGCATGTAAGTTAATGGCTGTCACCAGCATGGTCCCTTCATAGAATATGGAAAACTGATCTATACTGGGAAAACTGGCATAAAGAGGGCTCCCTGGTGTATTCATTCCTTGGCCTCATGGCAGTGTTAAACATTGGAACTCAAACACAGAATATTTCAAGGACCCAAGGAAGCCTGGTAGCCAGTTTGAATAAAAAAAAAATAAACTAAGGTAAAGAGAGAACACTGTTAGGAAATTTTTTTAATTTCATTTTTTTAGTCTCTGTATCAGCAATAAGTGTGTATGAAGACTACCTCTCAGAAGTGGAGGAAGATCAGTCAAGTATTCAAATTGAAATGCACAGGCACACTACCAGAGCTCCTGGTGGTTTCAGGTTACATGAGGAGCCCTATAAGCAAAGCATCCACTTTGCTGAACACAACCCGAAGTTTTTGAAGGAAAATAAAAGTGACTTTAATGAAAGCTAAGAAGAGAAAAAAAGAAGAGGGGTAGGGGAGAGACTGAGAGTACAGAGTCATCTTAATCTAATCTTAACTTAATCTAGAGTTGAGAAGTTATGATGAATTACAGGTTTATTCATTTTCTGAATTAATGGTTATTATTTTCAGAGTGTCCATCGCAGTGGATTATGAGGCTTTTCTCCAATGCTAATTAAGAAGTAAGCAGCAATGGAAAGAATACAAATTGCATATTATACAAAATCTTCACAGTAGAGCAGTTTCATCTTAGTTCTCACCTGTAGGTTCACCTTTTCCCCAATTTAAGACAATATTCGTGTTTCTTTAATTCCAACTTTGCATGAAATGGAAGCAGTCAAACACTCACAGACTTTTCAGAGGAGGAAATTGCCTTCTATTCTAAGTATTTGAACATTTTCAATGTTCACTTTAGGCAGTTTTGAGTTGCAATTGATGCACTACCTTGAAGCATTTGTTTACTGATGACCACAATGCTCTTTCTGATCCATCCAGAGTGTAAGTCTGTTTATGAAAATGCTGCAGTCAACTGGTAGCTAATACCTAAGATTCAGTGAAAATGAAGAGTTGAGGTGCTGACAGAAGGTCTCTCTCTGACAGAAGGTGGGGAAGGGACACCCATTCCCCGGGCCTTGCCCAGCAGGTGTCACTGCCAGCCACAGCACACCCTGTCAGTGGTGGGGATGTGTTGTGTGCATCATGTGCTGCACTGCAGACACCTTTCTCTGGAGAAAGATGGACACAGAGAATGTGATGGATAGATGGACATCAGATTACTTCATGCACTCTGAGAAGGCCTCTGAGTTTGATACCGTGGAGTAAGATATAGAACCTGATACAGAACAAAACTGGTATTGAAATGTACTGTCTGTCAACACCTGCATCAGATTAATAACTGGGAAGTTAACAGAAAGTACAAGGAAGAGGGAATTCTGCCAATGTAAATTCACTCAAATATGCCAGAAAGCAAAAATGCTTCAATATTTTTGACCTGTGGAAGTGGTTGAATTTTTATCCCATTCAAATTATCTAGCCCAAGTATTGAGGAACACCGGGCCTTGCCAGAATCCAGTCTTACACCACATCACTTAGGAAAAATGATGGCATTTCCTTGCTGTTGCTGCCAGCACTACATCAGGAGTTGCCTGCAGTTTCCTGGCTATGTTTGCTACATATTCAGGATGATTCCCATTAAGAAGTTTCTTTAGGCATTCAAAAGTACTCAAACACCCAGAAAAAGGCTTCCAGGTAAATCCCATCCAGAAGAGGACCATTCAGGTGTTTGCCTTCTCATGTTCAGGTTCTGGCAGTTTGTAAACAAGTATGACCCATGTGGGACAGTCATGCAAAAGGGGGAGTTGTCCCTGGGTTTGTTTAGTAACAAGTCTTGAAGACATGGCCTCTGTGAATCCCTTCTTTGTCTTATGAGTTATGGTCCCATATCAATTTTTTCTCCTCTCCTTTCAAAAACGTTATTGTAAAATAAAATAAAACCTAAAGGTTATTTTTCTCCATTTGAGAGAATAAAAAAATCGAAATCTTCTTTTCCTCTTTAAACTCATCTTTATCTTCTACCTTAGAGGTGCTTGGGTCTGTGTTGTCCAGGTGCTTTCCAAAGCAGGCTAGTGCACTGTAATCTCAAAACAAGATTCAAACATAGATAAAAGCCTTATGTGCTTTAATCAGACCATTTCCTGAAATTGCAGCTCAGACCACAATGGGACCTGCATCCAGCTCCCATTGTGCAGCATATGGCTGATCTAAGGGACTGCTGAAGAAAACTTCAGCCCTTCTCGATGCCCTGACCCTGCGCATTCCAACGGAGAAGGGTTCGGGTGAAAGAGGGAAGACTGCTAACACAGATCAGTAGCTCTAAGTGAGCTGGTGTTTGCAGGCAGTGTTTTAGATTTTGGAGTGTCAGTCAGCAGCTAGATGGAAACCAGATGCCAGGAAATAAATATTGAGGAGACTAAAATTTTACTGAAAAGGTCGGAGGTGGAAATATCCTCAAGTGAAAGTACAGTAGGAAAAGGTAATAAAGCGATGTCTTTCAAAAGTTAGATTCTACCATGCTATTCATAAAAAGATATTATCTTTGGTTTTCATATATTTTTTTCTCACATGCTTGTTCATATATTTTATCTTACTGTACTGAATGAGGGAAGAAGATTGATATGATACCAGCTGTGCTTAGAGCACTTTGAAAAGGCTGCTCACCTAAAGGGGAAAAACAGCTCTCTTTTTTTGAGAAAAATTGGAGAGCCCAGGTGATCCTGTGATAGGTATGTGACAATGATCTTGTATTTTTTTAGAACTCAAAAGCTTGAGTTTTTGCATAATTTAGTCCAAATTATTATTAATAGTAGCAATATTGTATATATTCACGATAGTTGTAATTAATAATTACAGAGATTCATCTCAGGTTGTTTTCATCCTTACTGCTCTAAACCATACTGAAGTCCATAGGGTATTGGTGTGCTCATTTTTATCATAATGTCCAAAATTTTCATACAGTTTCTCACATAGGTCTATTAAGAAACTGAAATCAGGTATTAGCATAAAATCATGTACATTTTTTTTTTCAAATAAAAGGTGTCATTTATTGATTCCCAGAAATAATTTTTCTACGAAAACATTACAAATAGCTCGTATAGAGACCTTACTCATTTTGTTATGCAGAGAGAGCTCCTACCATGCAGTGACACTGAATGTTCTGAGTCCCAACAGAGAGCATCTTGTCTGTGACATCTGACTGTCATGTAGTCATGAAAAATATCTGCATGGTACTAGGAATATGTTTATGTGGAGTTTATTTTAGGAGTGAGGATGACAAACACATGTTCCTATAGTGGTTGTGTGCTTTAAGAAAACAAAGAGAGGAAAATATTTTATTATTCCTTATTACATTGCTTCTATTTCATAAGCAAAATGTGTGTATTTTTCTTTGCAGTTCTATACACTCCAGGAAAATCTGTTAACCTTGTAGTTCTTTGCAGCATTGCGCATTTAGGCTGTCAGAAACCAAACTAATTAAACTGAAAAGCTGCTCACTTCTCTTTCTGTATAAGGTTAGGAAAAAAGAGATACAATTACTGGTGAAAGTAGGACACTGAGCATAATTCAAAACTATGTGCAGCCTAGAAACATTATGAATATGAAATCTTTGTTGTACAAATTACAGCCTGCATGCAGGCCTGGGCACCAGCCTTCCTAGGAAGATGATGACTAATTATAAAGAACTTTAAGAAGGATAAAATGCCTAATGTAAGGGCTAGAGGGGATGATCCATGGAGGAAGAACCTACAAGCTAAAGATTTTAAGATGCCTAACATGGTGTCCAAAACTGCTATAAGTGTTTACATGTGCTTGAAAGATACAAACAAGGAGGCATTAGGAGATTGTTTAGAGCACTTCTCAGGGGTATAATTGCATATAAAGGTAAGAAAGTGAGCAAATGGAGATTTGACTTGACTATCCAGCCAAAATTTTAACAAGGACGTGTAATCGACTGTGAAATAGCTTCCCTAGAAAAAAAGTGTTAGAAGTCACATCTCTGAAATGATTTAAAAGCAGACCGGACACATCACGTGGTAAAGTAATGGATGGAGAATAGAGAAGTGGCTCACAGAGTATTTCCAGCTTTAGTTTAGGCAGTCCCTCTGGCTGTGACCAATCTGGCTGCCCTCCTTGCTGCTGCTGTGCTGCAGGAGTAGCACTCACCACTGCTCCTGTGCAACACCCTGCCCTTCCAGCTGGGAAAGGAAGGTATAGCCAGATATGTACTGGTCAAAAAGGATGACTCTGTTGCTTAAATATTAGGTAATTGAGTGAATATGGTAAGTTGTCTGCAAGGGGACTCTGTGCACCTTGGCCAAGGCTGAGTGGTGGCAGCACAGCCCTTGCATTGTCATGAGGAGCAGTGTCTGAGAGGACCTGGTTCACCACCCACTCTGTGGCTGAGACACTTCCCAGCTGTGACCTGCCCTGTTGTGGCTTCTGGTTTCTTCTCATCAATTCCCCCAGCTATTAATATGGCATTACATATGCAAAAAACAAACGACAAATGTGAGGAAATCAGTATAAAAATGTCACTTTTCTGTGAATTCTCTATGTTAATGCATTTTACACTCCATTCCTGCAGTCTGCTGCACAGGAGGTTTCTCTGTGAAAATATGTGATGAATTATCATATGAAATGCACATTGCAGAAATGGAAGTTTGTCCTTGTGAAAGGCCCAAGGAGTTTTTTACACCTCTTCTTAAATTGTTTTTTCACCCAACAAGTCCTTTGCATTGCAACATATAGGATAGAAGGAGAAAAATTGGAGGTAGAATGCTTTCCTCTATCAGTTAAACAGGGCATCTGGTGAAACAGTGGTATTAGCAGCAGTAGTAACAGTAAGAATGTATCCTTGAAATGCATGGTAATGACTGATCTGTGGTTAAGACACAGAGTAAGGGGACCAGGAGACAGACTTACGGCCTTCCCATAGGTTATCCAGTAAGGTACTGGGTAAATTTCCTGTTTCCCTCCAGTTTTGTGTCTTTCATCTATGAAGCAGGTCATAACACACATTTGCTGTATTAGAGCGACACAAGTCACAATTCTTTAGAATTCACAATTCTTTAAAAGCCTCTGGCAATAAGGACCTCAGCAGCAACGGCTGAAGAGCAGAGGCAGCACAGGTCATTAGTACTGGTGTGATGCTGGGCCTGTGAATCATGCTGGGAAGAAAATCTTCATCGTTGAAAGTAGCAGGATTCTCCTGGCAAGAGATGTTTAGGTGACAGAAATTTGTTCTGATTGAATTAGCTGACATGCAGCTAAAAAGGAAATGAACAGAAAATGCATTAAGTACTTAGTCTTAGAATCTTAAAATAATCTTTGTCATACAAAGCGGTTATCTCCTTTCACACTAACTGTTTTGATCTAAGCATGATAAAAACATGATGTGCCAAATTTGAAACAGAACAGTCAAATAAATCAATGGCAGCAGTTGTGAAAAGCAGGTAGTATGACTGAGTTTTGTTACAAACCTGCAACCACAGAGCCTGATTAATTTTGTCTAAAAATGGGAACACAAACCTGGCTTTCAATTCACTGAATAAAATGAACTTCCCTTCCAGCTGGCCAGCTGGAAAATATGAAAGAATGCTGAGACCTTCACTACAGATGATCAATACTTGATTCCACTTGATGAATATGCCCAGACATTGGAAATAACTGCCTAAGCACTACAGTGCTGTTATGTATTTGAAAAATTAGCTATAGGAAATGTAAACCAGTGGAAGAACAAACCAGGGAGTACATTATCATCAAAAGCAGTATGTTCATGTAGATAAAGTAAAGGCTATGGGGCTGGGCTGTATTGGTATGTGCAAAAATCTGGAAAAATGACTGTTTAAATATTATATACTCACTTTCTGTATGCTTACTTTCCTGATATCATAGCAACTTAGTAATTTAATTATCCAAAGGTAAAAGCTTGGGTGCACTCTCTATGCATTTAACACTCAAAAGCTAGTACAATAAATAATTTCTCCCATTTCACCCTATCACTGGGAATCTGCATCAGCCAACTCTAAGAAAACCCATATGTATTTTCTGCCTCCCCCCACCCAGTGGAAGCATGTAGTAGTAGGGTTAAAAAAAATAATCAGTACAGCAACAGAGCCCTATTGGGTGTGATTTGGGGCAGACATTGTGTCATACAGCCTCACACAGTCCTGACCCTGGGAGACCCCTTTGGCACAGCTGTTAATGGTTGCTCAAACCCTGCCTCACTGATAAGGCTATTCATAAAAATTTACAAAGGGGCTGGAGGAAGAACATGGGTCTTGTGAAACCCCAGCCTGGATTTTTGCTGGATTCCCAGGGACTGGTGTGCTGACGGGACAGGCAAAGTACTGGTCTGACCTGATTCTGAGCCCCATGAGTTCAGGACCATGGAGTGAGGCCTGGGGACGTGGGCCCCTTTCCTGGGGGGGTGGACACGGACAGGGGAAACTGGACCTACCACTCAGCTGCATGAGGCCAGTCGGCCTCTGCTGAGTTTTGTATCTGCTGCCTCTCCCAGTCCCTCGATACTCAATCAGCAGAGCTCACACACATCTCACAGATGATATATAGTAGCACATTTTGAGATGGGGAGTTGACTTACAGGGATACCTTATGTTTGAATTTGTCATACACCTTCAACCACTTTATCTGCTTCTCAAACCTGATCACCCAGCTTTTACTTCAACAGTCCCCAAATACGAACAACTCCATACAGCTAATATTTTCTCTTTTTATTTCAGACACAGAGTTTCTCCTAAAATAACACCTGTGTGAGCTATTAGAAAGGTAAGAATCAGTGCTACAACAGTGACAAATTTTCTTTGCCTAGAAATGTCAGAGCTTTAATGTCCCATATATACTATATTGGCTATGGCTAGAAATAGAAACCTTTATACCAATTGAAAGAAAAAATTCCCAGTCTCCCAATTCTAGAAGACTTCAAACCATCTGACCCTTAAAGTATGAATTATTTTCTAGCATATAAAACCTATTTTTGAAATGTTACAGCTAATTCTTGGCTCAGAATATCTGGACTAGTAATCATAAAAGCTCTTGGCTCTTGAGATAGGAAGATATGAAAAATATACCTTCTAGACTACCAAGATTTCTCCTAAACTTTATAAGTAGGTTGTTTTAATTTGTTTTCTCATTGGTTGGTTGTTTCTCTGTAACAAACTCATGGACTGGGTTAATTCTCACAACAATCAGGAACCCCCTGATTTTTGTCTGCAGCGTATAAATAAGAGGATGTACTGATGTTCCTTCCCCAGAAAGCACAAAATAGCTCAACTAGACTTCCCAAATTCTCATTCTGTATAAAGCAGAACAAAGAGCAGCCAATAATGCTCTAAGCTCCAATTTAAATTTTTGCATTTTTAATATGGTTTGGGGTAGGTTTATTAGGAAGAAGGAATAAAGGTAAGGGAATTTTGCCTCTCCAGCAGCACCAGCACATGTGTCTCTTACCCAGATAGATCATGGCGGATTTATATTCACACAAACTCACAAAAAATTGGGCAAATTTGATCTATAGATCTGCATCTCTCAATGCTTCCCAGAATTCATTAGTAAGCATTTGCAGTAGATAGCAGCTGGGACAAGTAGAAAATATTTCACAATCATCTGGTGAGGCATTGCTTGGGCATTTTCCCAATGACGTGACATTTCAGCTTGGCAGAGTTTCACTACCAACCTCCTTATCAGTGTACAGCCATTTCTTGTTCTTATCGTCTTGCTCCACATCAGGAATGTTGTTCCAGGATCTTTGAAATATGATATGTTGCCTTCCCCCACAGAACACCTTTATTGCTCTGCCTTCCTTGTGCCTGGCAGCAAAAATTAGGTCAGTTTATTGTATACATTGAAGGCAACCTAATGTGACATTAAACAAAAATTCATACACGGATGAAGAAAAATGGGAGAATATATCTCTGCATGCTGACAGATTGTTATGCTGTGATTTATCTGGAACAGGACCATCAAGCCAGTTTACCTCGTGGTATCATACCACAGCAGTCATCAGATCATCCTGCCTGCCTCCGCTGCTTAATCAAGCATGAGTCTGCGAGAACACTGGGGCGGTGAAGGCACAGACATGACTGTGTGGGGATCACAGGAGCACATCAGCCCCACACTGTGTGGGCAGGGATGTACCCTGATACCTTTTTGGATGCAAACCCGACTGCCTCCGCTGCAGATCCATCACCTCGCCTTGGTGATAAGCATCTATCCCACGTCATTCCTCACTTCTGGAGGTAGTCTTCTGTGACAGAGGGAGGCTATTTACACTGGCACTTCTGCTGCACATTGCTACTCTTTGCATGTCTTGCCAGATATTTGTGATATACCAAATGACAGGTGCGTGTCTTAATAAGTTCTACCGGGGGCAGGAATTAGTAGATGAGGGAGCACACAGCAGTGGAAGCATCTGGTAGGAAGAAAAAAGATTGTCTTGTACTCTGTCAAGTGTAATTAGAGTTGCCAGTTGCCATTGCTGCTAGCGTTTACTTAAATAAGTTTCTCTGATGAGGAACTATCTGACAAAACTCAAAACCATGTAAATTTATAAACAAGAAAATACCAAAATGGTCTTAATATTAAACAATCATGTTGGGGTTCAATACTCTCTGAGCAGCTTCTTTTGGATATGCCATGCTTGAAGGGTATAAAGCTCAATGTCAAAGTTACCTGTTTGAAGATGTTATATGGGATTTCTGATTTAGTAGAGTGATATAAAATATACTGAAAACATAGTACAAATGTAAACTACATTTACCAGAATATAGCAACCACCACAGTTCAATCATGGTATGAATGTAATTTCCCATTACCAGTCTCTATAATATGCTCACTGTCGCAACGGGGGATGTTCCCAGTTGCTGAGAAGGGATGTGTAGACTGAAGCCAGCTCAAGGCCATTGCTCTCTTTGAAATGCTTCTGCTAGTTGTGTGGTTTAAACTCTGAGTGAGCCTTCTTCCATGGCTGAGGTCTATTGATCAGTCTCAAGCCACCAACCTTACTAAAGAAGAGGTAAAGATTTCAGCAGGATGCAAAATTGTTACATTACAGAGGCTCTCAAAATAATTTGCTTTCAACAGTAAGCTTTGGGGGAGCCTGGCAATAAGTGTTCTACAGTCTAATTAAGAAGGATAAACATTTGTTATTTTAATTGTGCCTGACAACATATTTAATTTCCCCCTCCTGGAGTGCAGCACAGAGGGGCACCCACAATCCACACCCCAGCACACTCTGAGGGACTCATGCTGGGAGAGGAGCAGTGTACCACACCCAGCTGCTGCAAACAGCATCTCAGCTCTTGTTTTAGATTCTAATCCTTCCTTTGGTACTTTTAATTCATTATAAATATTTGTTGCTTTGTTATTACAATAGTGTGTCATTATATAATTGCTTTGTTCCCATCACCTGAAAGTATCTAGAAATTAAAAAAAACCAAAAAGAATGATGATACATTTTCAAGCTTTCTTGGCTAATTTAAATTGTGGTTCTTACACAAAACAGCCCACAGCTGGACACCTATATGACCAGTGCAGTCCATGCCCAGTGAGGAGTTTGACTTTATTTTGGGAACCATCCTAGACAGTCAGCGGGAGATGGAAAGCATAAATAGAAACCTCTCAGCACAGATTTTAAGGAAGGGGAACAAATGAAAAAGATGCTTTAAAAGTGATGGCTGTGGAGAAAATGTGTATTACTCAGACATGAACTGTAGTCTAAGTAATAAACTCCCATAAAAAACACAGAAAACAGCAGCCCACCACCCCTCTCAAGACTCTTCAGGGAGTAATACTGACTGCCGGTTTGTAAGGTCAAAATATCCACATGAAATGTTTTTTTAAGAGCAGAAACAAAGTCATGAAAAGTCATTGATGAGCTAAAATAACATAATATACCCAAGAACAAGGAGTAAAGTCCTGACCCTTTCACCTTCAAATGGCGCAGTCCCCTCAAGACATGGTAGAATATATGGGAAATAGAATTATTTGCCCAATTTACACAAACTCACAGAATCAATGAAAGCCCATGATAATTGTAATATTTTTGAGAGAATATAATTCTGTTGTGTTCCTCGAAAGGGCAGACTTTGTCCCCAGGCTAGGTATATGCCAGGTGGATGCTGGCATCTTCCTGCAGTAGGGCTGGGGCTGGCAGCACCATCATTCAGACTCTTGCTCTCTGAGCTATGGGCAAGCTTTCACAGCCATTTCATCAAGTCATATTGGCAGTGAAGAAATATCACAAGCAATCTACTCTGTACATGAATTACTTTTTAAGTAATACAAGCAAATTAATAAAATAATAAAGGTTGTCTCTTCTGGAATAAAAGACAAAGAGAAAAATGGCCTAAATGTATTGAGAGCATTATTAATTATCTATAGGCCCAGTGACTGAGTTTCATCTGCCCCAGTCAGGGTTCTCGGAGAGTGAACTTCCCCCTCTGGGTATGAATTTACACTGAGTAATGATGCAATTGCCCCAGACAGCAGATCTAATTCCCCTGGATTGCTAATAACACCCCAGATGTCCTGGCACTCATTTCGGGCTGCTCAGCCCCATTTAGGCTCATTTGCTAGCTCACACCCTCATGCCCAAGAGGCGACTGCAAGACGTGCCATCCATCACCCAGCTCTCATTCCCTGCCTTTCCCAGATGGATGCACAGCCCTGCTCCCTCATGCTGCAAGCGCCCGGTGGGCAGGGAAGGTGCACAGCTCAGATGGGACAGGGGCTGGCCACACATTCCCAAGAGCTGTGTCACAGTTACCCATCTCTTGGAAAGCCTGATTTAGGGGTGGAGCTGCCTGACAAGCTGCCTTCCCCAGCCACAAGTGCTACTCCAGCACAAGTCTCTGGGGAGGCAAGCAGTCCCCAGTGCACACCCCAGCCTGGGTTACTGGGATCCTGTCCTTTATCCATGTTGTAATTTCCATGTTTGCAGGCTTCCCATATTTTTTTAATGGGAACATGTGCTCACTGTGAACTTGAACTCCCCTGGATTAAGTCGGGGACAAAAGAAGGAGAAAAATATGGAGGATATTTGGTGGTTATGGATGAAATAAAGGATTTCCCATACTCAGCTTCCCACTCTTCACAAGTACTCACCACAGAGGAGCCTAAGGAGGCAGAAATCCTCCTTGGCATCATCCCCAGATGCATCAGTCACACAGGCGCTTCATACCCCAACCCACAGGCATGACTCACAAGCCTTGCCCCACTATGCTATATCATGAAATGTTCTGCTATTACAGACCACACTGGACCTTTTTCCCCATTTGGCATAAGTTTCCGTGCATTCACCTTCCAAGACACAAATACAAGCCACCCACACAGACAGCAGATCCCTCCAGACAGAAATTGTGGGAGATAGTTGACTAGACTTGTTGCCTGCATGCACCCCCAGGAAGAAGTGAGAGCCATGTCAGAGAGTCTGGAGCAGGTGAGGAGCCAAGGACAGAGAGCGTTTATGCAGAAGGGGCTGATGGAGGAGAAGCAGTCACAGTTGTCACTCAGACTGAGTCAGGGACAGTGGGCTGTGACTGACTGCCACAGGACAGGAGTCATCAGCAGGAATTTGGGGGTGTGTGTGTGTGCTCCCACCGGTCACAGCATCTGGCCATTGCTGTCATAGCGTCCAAAGGTGAAAAGAGCACTGTGGGCTTGCTCACTAGTCCTTTTCACCTCTCAGCCTCAGGTTAATGGGATGGGAAGGAACTCAAAATCTAATTTTGGTCTCATACTAGAGGGTATGCTAACAAATTAGTTTCTTGATGTACTTGCAGGGCACGTTCACAAATTCCCTCAGAGACCATGCACTAACCAGTACTAGTCATCAGCCTGGACATGCACGAAAAAGAGCCAGCGGCCAGAATAGTTCCAGTAGGTTTCACAGACATCTCAGGAGAGGTGGTGACTGCAATTCTGCTGACAGCCTGTCTGAAGACCATTGCAAATGCACATGCCCTGCTTGACCTGAGATTTTTGATGCAGACCTTGTCCATGAGACCTGAAAGCTCGATTGTAGATGAAAGTCAGAGTATTTAACAACCAAACAGCCTCCTGCAATGCCCAAGTCTGCTCCTTTAGGTCCTCTGGGTAGAAACTAGTGATAAATGCACCAGGCCAAGTGTGGCAGCTTGCATTCAGGACCTGTCTTCTGTCTCTTGCTGCATGTGTCTCCAGGTACAACCTCTCCTGCGCCCCAGCCCAGGTCACCACCCCTTCATGGCCAGCCCCACCAGACCATAAACCATCATCCTGCCCCACAGCCATAGTGCTTTTCCCAGTGCAATAGATCCCTGGCAGAACAGTCAACCAGTTTATTTACACCAATCTAATTTATTTTATTTTCCAAAAATATTTGCTGCTATTTTTATCTCCAACACTTTCTAACCCAGGTGACCTAAACACACTGGGACAATGATGATTGAGATATTAGCTGAGTAAAAGACTTAAACAAAGCAGATGCTCTGGAAGGAGCTGTGAACCCCAGTGCTGTTGCTTTCATCTGGGTCTGAGTGGGCTCTGTGGGAGGCTCATACTGCAGTGCGATACCATTAAAGGATGGGAGGACATGGCAACAAATGGATTTTTAGCAGAACACAAGCCATGATTGTTAACTCTAGCTGGTGACCATGTGTTTTGTCTTAAACCTGTAAGAACTGAAGAATGACCCAGATTACTACAGGTATCCTTATTTTTTGTTTTGTCATTGTTTACTATTCTGGTTTGAGGAGTCATTGCGGTTTTTTATCCCAGATGTTGGCATGAGTAAATTACAATAGCATGGTCTTGTGCATTTAATACCATTTTGTGGATGCTATGTTGTGTGTACATTATTTACTTCTAGAACAAAGAATATATTAATTATTCGGTGTGGCAAGTATTGAGTGTCAAAATGCCTCTGGTAATCCTGAATTATAGATTGATCTGTATTTTGACATGTTTTGCTCTTATGAGGTGCACTTCTAAGACCTTCCCTCAGTGGATGGTTCATCAATACGATCATAATTCATGCCAGTAATCCACTATCAGTGCAGGTGTACACTCTGCTGTTGACAAGGCATCTCACCTTCAGCTCAGTGGTCCTGTTGCTCCAGTGTCAGGGACTAGCCTCATTCAGAAATATATATATATGTGTGCTACCCAGGCATTGGCCATGGCCACACACAACTTGTTACCAAAGTTGCTTACCTCCTTGCTCTGGGCAGGGCAGCACTACAGCTCGTGCTCCATGCCAGCTGCTGGGAGGGGAGCTGGTGGCATCACTCTCTGCTCAGAAGATGCAGGGACACTCTAGCACATGTCAGAGTCCTGCCAGCATTGTGGTAGGTGGAGCCTACCCAAGTGCTGGGGAAGCTGGCTGGTAGAAACTTGGCAGAGGGGGGAGATAGGAGATGTTGTTTCTCAGAGAGGCAAGCTGCTGTCAGTCTGTGGTATCTTGCCCCCGTAAAAGGCAGAAGCTCTCTAGTTCCTTATGAGTTTGTCATTTCTCCATGTGGTGCCTTCCTGTCATGTCTGTGAATGCCCTCAGCACTTGTCAGGCCACACCTGGATTACCATGTTCACTTCTGTACTGATAATTCAAGAAAGACACAGAAAGAGGGTCCCAAGAAAGGCTATGAAGATGACCAAAGAACAGGAGAACCTGCCCTTTGAGGAATGACTGAAGGAGCTATGTTTTTAGTACCCCGGGAAGAGAAGGCTCAGTGTGGACCTCATCAAGTATTCCAGTACTTAAAGAGTGGCTACAAAGAGGATGGAAGAGTCCCCTTCTCTTCACAAGGTAGATCATGGAGTACACAAGAGGTAACAGGTACAAGTTGCACCAGGAGAGGTTTTATCTCAACATAAGAAAGTAAATTTTTACAGTGAGAACAGTCATTCACTGGAATAACTTCCCCAACGGTGTAGTAAAGTCCCTGTTGTCAGAGGTTTTCAAGACGCAGTTGGTTAGGATGCCAGGTAATGTCATCTAGGCTCCTTCTCCCACAAAAGGTTGGACCAGATGGTCTTTCAAGGTCCCTGCAAACCTGGGCAGTTCTGTGAGTCTGTGATTATTGTCTTGTATAAAAACAGTTTTCCCAGTCAGAGTTCTGCTGTCTCAATGATGGCATCATAAGCGTGTGTATCCATCTCCTGTTTCAACTCTGAGTATAACCCCCTCCCAGTTATGTGTATACTTTCTCACAAATGGCAAATGGGAAGGGAGCATTGGCCACGTGATAAGCAGCTATCTTCTTCTGAGATTGTGGGTCTGGCAAGGGCCATGGAGAATCTAGCTTCGGAGTCCTTTAGAGCAGGCGTTTTTCGAATCCATGAAACCACAGACTTTTATACTTCAGGCACTTGATACAGCTGAAAGTAATTGCTCCAGTGCTGAAACCGAAATTGTTCTCTAGGGATGACAGTGTTTTTTAGTTAAAATCACAGGAAAATAAATAACTTACTTTTCTAAGAGAAAGCCAAAAATGTCATTTAGAGCAGAGCAATCATTCTTAAAAGGCAGCACTTGTCTGACACGACTACAGAAACAGCACTCTTCTCAGGAAGGAGCTTCTGTGGTTATTATTGTAATTTGTGCAGGTCCAGCTGCCTTGCCAACAGCATGTGGAGCAGCTTTAATCACAGTTTTAAACTAATGTGGCAGATATTTATGATAGAAACAGTGGTGTCAGCTGTGTCAGATGCTGTAAAAAAAACCTCAAAACAATCAGCTGTCAGATTGATTAAAAAACCCCACATTTTCCTCTGAAAGTGCTGAAGTAATTTAAGAAAAAAAATTATAAAGAGCAAAAATAATTTAATCAAACAATTTCAATGATAAATTGCAGCTAGGAAAGCCTCCTGGGGTTGCAAAGAACATGTTTCTATTGTCAGGTGTGTCAAAAGGAAGATTAGATGGAGATATTGTACCAACAGGGAAGAAGAAGGGAAAATTATTTCCCTCAGTTCTCTGCTGTTGGAGCATCCCAGAAGTGCCTTCTCTCACTCAACATGGCCAAGTGATGTCCCCTGCCTGCTTTCTGCACTCCTCAGACTCGCACCATTGAGAACACTTGATTCCACAGAAAGAGTCAGAAACAGTAAGAAGTCACCTAATGACTGACTCTTCTGAGCCTGCTCCTAAAACAACAGCTTGGGGTGCAATTACAGGTCGTGGTCTGGCACTGCCTGTCCTGCTGTGGGGCCACACAACAGGGCCAGCCTGTGGCTGTGGTTTGCTCTGGTGTTGCACCACCCCTGCTCTCACCACCTTGGTGATGGTGGGCTGGGATCACATCACGGTGCTGATCCTGGCAGGAACAACCAGTTTCTGAGGGACTCAATTCCAGAGACTGCACCTCTGTAGGGAAATACATCCTGTTCCTCTGTGTTTGTTGTGCAAAATGATAAAGTTAATGTGCATCAGGTGAAGGTGGGACTAAACCAATTTGGCTTATGTGATATATGCAATCATAATCCATACTAAAGAGTAAGCACATTAAAAGGGACAGGTAGGAAAATGATCAGACAAGCTGGTGTATTAATCTTAAATTTGAGAAAAAACCCCCTAAACTCATCTCCTTGGTTGTTTCTGTATTTTTAACGGGAAAATGAATATGGGGAAACAGAAAAATGAAACAAGCTGATCACTTAGTGCCATGCATTAAATGTTATCACTCAAGAGTGTTGTACACAGAAGACAGCAAATATTGTAGATATGTCAGGGATGATTTAATGTTACTGAAATAACTCGAGAACATAAGCTCTCCTTTACCACTGTCAGAATAGCTAGACGTGTTTGATTTAGTTCATCCTGCTGTGCCGTGTTGCTCTGCTTTTTCTGTTAACTCCTCAATTCAGCCTTACTATTGGGAATTCAGATAACACAGCCCTTCACTTCTGATCTTAGTTGAATACCAATGCCATAATTTTATGCTTCCTGGCTTTCTCTACTCCCTGACCTTTCGTGTTTCTTGAGGGACATCTCATTTCCTCTAGCTTTCAAACACCTTAACACTTATTTCTTTATATTGGTTATACAATTAAGTACACATCCTTAATTGAGTTACAAGCAAATACATAGAATAATAACAGGGTGTTTATCTTTGTCAACCCTAGACAGGTAATTAAATAGTCTCCTTCACACTCTTCTAGGCAAACAGAGTCCTTTAAACTGATATGCCGCCTTTACATAATGTCAATAGACTGTCTTCTCCTCTCTGTTTAGATGGCCTTGTGTATTCAACAGAAAATGCAAATTTGCCTTGCTCAAAACTCAGCTGGAAATAAACCTAACACTCCTATTAGTCTAGTTCCTCTGGTTCAGAGTATACTGAATGAGAATGAAAAGTTACTTCATGGCTAGAGCTGACAGAGCACAATTTCAGAGGCCACACCTCGGGTGCAAAGTCTGTTCAAATTTTCAGTGCAATACTTCCTGATATGTGCTTGGATTTAACATGTATATCAGCTAGGCAGAGCAGCAGATTTTCATCTGTGGTAAACTGATGTGGCTCTATTAAAGGTCAAAGGAGATGACTTCCATCAGCTGAGGACATAGCTGACCTGCCATTCGTGTCTTGTCCCTTTGCCCTTCAGAAGAGGAGGAAACCCTCTGGCATTCAGCAAAGGTACTGACGGCCAAAGGCTCTGTTGAGGACCAGCTGAATTTCAAAACATTTATGTAAGGCTGTTGAAGAGGAATGGTCACACGCTAAAGGCTGCAAAGCGCAGTCCGTTTGGATTTTGTAATCAATATGCCACTGGCTGGGACTTGGGCTCAGCCAGAAACCTGACCTGGGATGCATCAACTTGCAGAGGTCTGGCCTCAGCTTGTAGTTTGTTCTGTATTATTCCTCTACTGCTCCCCCACAGGAATTGGGACTTCTCCTGCTACCTTTTCAGTAGATTTGTGTCCTCTCTTATCATCTTCCACGACAGGCCCCAGGGATCTTAATACTCCTGAATTAAAAGATGCCCACAGAAACACAGACTACACAGCCCTTTTGGCCATAGAAACAGCTGTTTTCTGGCTTATGGCTTCTGATGAAAGCCAGTTACAAGCATTAGGATGCACTTCAATTGAGTGTTGTGTGGATTATAGATCCCATTGTAAACAAGCCAGCTCATAGTAAGAAATGCAAGGAACATTTGCCCTGAAATCACTCCACCCTATTTTCTGCAAAATTGCTCTTACACATATATCATTGCTCTGCTATAGAGAAGAAAATATGTAGAGCATAAATATTGACATTCATATTGTTCATACTTGTACATGCTAAAGAAATCATTGTTTTTTAAAGGCTTTCGATAAAGATGGCTGTTGGAAGGTTAAGAGAATGAACAAACACCTTAGCAGTGCCTCACAGTAGTTCTGTTTCCTAGGAGATACCTTTTAATGTAGAAATAAATAAGAAAATCTCATGGTTCACAGCAATGTGCTTCTTTTACCTAGTCTTTTAGACAGAAAAGAAATATGAACATGATAGTGCCTTACCCCAATGGTGACGTTATGTAGCCTCATATCAGTGATGCTTGGTTTTTAAATGCTCTCTTGGGAAACATGCACTTATTTGCAATTGAACTATACATAACAATAATTTCCTATTGCTTTTGTCATTCATTTATTATACATCAATATTTCCCCTTGATAGAAGGAGTTTCGGAGAATTTTCAAATGCTCAGACAGAAAAACACTCACAAAGCCTCAAATCCGAAGCTAAACAGTATGGCTTGGATATACCATAAGGTAAAAATCCTTGAGTGCCCAAAAACATGTCCAGATGTCAAACATCTTTTCTCAGAAACGTACAAGTAAGTGAGTCCCTTGTTTCAGATATGTGTCTGCATCACAAAATCAAACAGAAAAGTTCTAGAAGAGAAACAACATAAGGAAGGGTTTGATAGCCTGTGTGCTTGAGCAGCAGGCAGCCAGACTGAGGGAGTGCAAAGGTGAAGGAGACCAAAGGAACAGTGAGCAGTATTATCAGGCCAATACTACAGGTACCATACTTGAACTCCAGAAAGGGCCAGTAAAACAAAGTAACAGGAAAAGTGAAAAGTCAGGACAGCAATGAGGAAGACGAAAAGCTTGGGGAGAGCAGGTGTGCTCAGAAATGCTGCTATGATCATAAAAGGTGCAAACAGGGCTGAGTTTGAGAGCCAGGAACTGGCAGGGAAAGGAAAGCTATACCAGATTTAGTCAGGTTTGCCCCTATCTCCCATACACCATGTGGCACTGACTGAAAATGACAGATCATCCGGTCTGTCCTTGCAGGCTCTCTGCCTAACAGATACGGCAGCTGATTTTCTCTGTTTATGACATTTGCCTACACTTGCTTAGGGCAGAGCAAAGTGAGAACTAGAACTACTTGAGACCTGGTGGAAGTAAATATTTAAGCCGTCTTTAACAGTGTGCCCAAGACACCTGCAACACAGGTGTTGCAACAAAGGCAAATTCAGCTGCGTTGAGGAAGTTGGTACATGAGCAAGTGTCCCAGATGCTAAAATTTATGGTTTTTTCCCCTGCTTGACCTATGTTTCTGTCCCTTTTTAAGGAAGACATTGTTCAAATTGTTCAGTTCTTTGAGACAAAAAGCAATGATGTAGCATCTATCATTGTTTGATCATATTGAATCCTGTAAAGAAAATTAAAAATAGAAATCACCAGTGTGAAGTGACATGCAATTTGAACTGAAATACATTATGGAAAATCTCATCTGTAGGGAGCCATAGGAAATGGAGTTGCCAGACTACCTTAAAAATGACTGCTGTATTTTGAAATGTGGAGTTATTTTCAAGAGAACCAATTTTCAGTAGAGGGAGCTGCAGGATCAGGTCAGACTTAAAACACTGAAGAGTAGTCACTGCAGTAAGGTAGATTAAAAAGTATTTATGTTAACATGCAAAATTATTAAACAGTCTACCAAAGGGTTTATTATCATAAAATTATTTAAACTTTAGAATTCTCCACTGCATCTTCGGGTATGGAAAAACAAGTGACATGTATAACTGCATGTAATGGCATTGTTTGATGTTTTACTGAAAAATAATCTTCTCTTTTCCTGGATTATAGGCACTGATTTGTAATACAAAGACTCCAAGCAAAAGAGCTATATTTCTTCCATTATTGAAAGCCAGTGGCAATATTTCCGATATGGTAACTGTAGACTGCGGGTTCAGAGATTCAGTCAGTGCACATGGGAGAGCAATAGGCAATGTTCTCTGTGCTGTCTCCATCCGCTCATATTTGTATGCAAAATAATCTGCTTCTACCCAAAGGCAAAACTTGTGTTTGCAATTTTCTGTAGGTGTGTCATTTTCAAGGGTTATACTTTAGACTCAGCACTCGCTGAGCCTTTTTCCTCTGACACGTCTCTACCAAGGCAGGCCAGCCAGTGACATGTGAGCACTGTGCTGTTCACAGATGTTTAGCATTGCTCAGGCTAGCGAGCCTTCTCTGTGCTGACACCACTGTGTCAGCAGTGTCAGCCAAGATGGAAAAACAAGATCTTGACAGGTTCTTGAACAGAGAAAAATGAGGTTACAGCAAAATATTTGATGTTATTTACAAGTCTCGGACTACGTCCAAGAATGCAAACGTGTCTTCCAGTGGACCTGCATGAAGAGGCCTTGAAAATAAATAAACCTTTGTCACAATTACTTCATCATGTCAAATTGCTCCCAAATATTCACAGTCAAAAATATGCTGTACCACAGGAGCAGCAGCAGTAGGGCCGCTCTTCCACTCACGACGGATGCTTCACTGCACCAGTCCTCTCCATGACACATGCATGCAACCTGGCATGTGACACAAACCCAAATGACAAGGCTGTGCTTGACCACCTGAATTCTTATGCAACACATAGGCCCTGCTGCCCTATATAAAAGCTCATGATGCAGCAACCTTCCAGTGTCAGTGTTCTTCCTGCTCATTAGGAGGGGTTAACAGGTTGGTAATCACAGAATCACAGAATATGCTGGGTTGGAAGGGACTCACACGGATCATCAAGTCCAGCTCTTGGCCTGGCATAGCACCATCCCCAGGAGTCACCCCATGTGCCTGAGAGCATTGTTCAAACACTTCTAGAACTGTCAGACTGGCGCTGTGACCACTGCCCTGGGGAGCTGTTCCTGTGCCCAACCACTCTCTTGGTGAAAACCTTTCTAATATTCGACCTAAACCTCCCCTGACACAACTTCAGGCCATTCCTTTGGGTCTTGTCACTGGTCACCACAGAGAAGAGATCAGTGTCTGCCCCTCCTCTTCCCCCACAAGGAAGTTGTAACTGCAGTGAGGTCTCCCCTCAGTCACCTCTTTTCCGGGCTGAACAGACCAAGTGACCTCAGCCACTCCTCATACAGCTTCTCCTCAAGGCCTGCGAGGACAGAAAGGCAAATGAGCAAAGAGGAGCTTGGAGAGAGCTTTGGATAGGTAGAAAAGCTGCCATGCTGTGCCCCAGAGCACCTCAGATGTCATGCTGCCCAAGCCATTATTTAAACAATGGAGCATGAGTAAGTTGCTGGAGGCCACCACTCATGATATCAGACTTACTATGTCTTAATGATCTGGGACTTGCATCAGGACCTTTCAACCTTTCTAGTACAACATAACGACCCACAAGTGCTTCATTTTTAGATCAAGATCTGACTTGCCAATGCACTTGTTTCCAGGCCTCATTGCTTTCAGTGACCTGCTCAGCCCCTGCAACTCGGTTGCACAGCAGTTCACAGTCACCAAGCCCATCACAGCCATTGTTAACACTATCTCTGCCATCTCCTCTCTTTTGTATAAGCTGTTTTGCCTGCTCTCTGTTGGTTGTTGCTCCCAGTGTCACTTCTACATTCTAGAGGCAGAGTGTGGCTTATGTCAGAGCCATCAACGCCACACTCATCCTAACCTGAAGTCCTTTGCCAGGCACACTCCACATCGGTGCTCCTGAGGGCCACAGGTCACCCCTGCTCACCCATACTGGGTGCCCAGCCATGGAGATACCCAGCTCTTCCTCCTGGTATAGACACGGGTTTCCCAGTACACATTTCAACATGTATGAGAGACAACAACTGCATAGTCATCAACAACATGCACTCTTCTGCTAAAATGTCTGTGGCCCCAGCTCAAAGATAATGGCCACCTCATTTCCTGATGGATGTCTGCTGATTACACCTTCACATGGCCCACAGCCTGTTGGTACTGTCTAAGGCATCAGTTGATGTCAGTAGAAAGGGCACAGCAGGGGTCATTGTGGCCCAGTGTGAGTTACTCAGTCTTTCTGAAGACAGCAGAGATTCATTCCCACCCGAGTGGCTTCAGGAGAAACACTAAAGCCAAACTGTAGTTACTTTCACTGACGCCTTGCACTAAGAGCATAGGAAGGCATTTTCAACTCCACAGGAAGCTCTGGCTGTCACTACTGCAGGATATGTGGGGTGTCCTGGAACTAAAATATAGCTATTTGTACTATTAAATGGGAATAACATTCACTCCCTTAGCCACTGCCCATGCCAAGTGAAGAACAGAGTTCTGATATCTCAGTAGCTTTGTTGGAAGGTAGAAATCAGAACCCCTGTTAGAAATCAATGCAAACAGCTGTAGCCTCCCACTCCCCTTGTATGTGCAATGTGAGGTACATTGTGTTGGGTTATTTCAGTAAGGGCAGTGTGAATCAACAACCCTTTCATGGCTTCCTTTTTCCTCTGTTTTAGCTCTAGTGAAAACACTGAACACATTATCACCTTTGCTAATAACTTCCTGCTGTGCTTTCTCATAGCAGTGTTACAGGACAGATTTCTCCCAAACTAGTGAAATTTCCTCCAACAAATGAAGGCAGGGCAGACAGCAATGGCCTTCGGTCCAAAACCTGAGCAATTGACACAGGCACGGTGCAATGCTTTATTTACTGGGTGGGTGAATTTGGATTGCTGAGCCTGCACAGCCACTGCTCTTTGGATATTCCTGCTCACTGCATCCCTCTTCTGCACTGGTCCATCCGTTACTGCCTAGTGCTCCCACTGGAAAGCTTCAGGATGAACTCCCTGAGCACAAGAAGCAGCAACCTTGTGCTTCTTCCCCACCTCACCTTCTTCCACTGGGTCTGTAAACTCTTTTAGGCAGCTAAAAATACAAATTCTTCTGTTGGCTCAAAGCTTTGCCTACACACAGAGGAGAACAAACAGTATTATCTGCTGTTCTGGTGAAAGAATACGCCTATGTTTACTCTTTCCCAACGCTACTACCAATGTGTTGAGGATTGTCTGAGTCTTTACTCTTTTAAAATTACAACCACAGCAACACCCAGGTGTTCAAGTTTTGCCTGTTTTCCATAGAAAATTCAAACACTGTGGGACACAATGGAAATGGGAAGCTCCAAACATTTGAGAGCTACTTATTGAGCTATTTTCTGGTCTAGGAGCAGGGCAGCATCTACCAGCAGAGTACTCTTCAGAGCAGTTGTTTATCTGATAGGTATTGCTGAGGGGAAATATCTATCTTAAATGCATCCATCAGAGCTTTAGACAACATTCTGTGAAAACATGGTATCTAGGTACTACACAGTATTTGATTTGATTGAAAACTTTATGCAGCTACTCATTCTAGAGCAACCCTGTCAATACTAGCCCTCTTCTATACAGCTCCTTCTTTGGCAGTAAAAAAAAAATCAGCTTTAAGGAGTGTTTCTTATCAATAGGTACTTGAATATTGTGGGGTTTTTCCTTCTCTATCTGAATTGTAATACTGTTTAGGCAAAGAACAGGAGACTGAGAGGGAACAGAATAGCCCAGGGAGTGAATTCCCCAAAGGCAACAAGCTGCTCTCTGTGCCCACACGTAAATACAGCAAGGGAGATTCAGCTAAGTGGGCAGCCAAGGGTTTCTAACTAAAAATCTTCAAGAAATCTCGTTTGATGGCTAATCTGCTTTGCTGAATCTCCATCACTGAAAACTCAGAAGAACAGATTGCACAAATACGTGCTAGGAACTGTACAGCTATTCCTGTAGGGAAGCATTTTCTGTGGGGACTTTCCCTGACATTACAATGTCTGTGGGACAGACTCTTAGCTGGAGTGAGTTGCTATCCCACCACCTTGACTTCAGCAGCATTGAAACAATAACCTAGCCTTTTTTCTTGTTGTCCAATCTCCCCTTTCCTAAAATATAGCTGCTAAATATTAACATGAAAAATAATATTTGGCAGATTAAATTGAACAGTCATTTCAGAATGTTGCACATTGCTACAGGAAACCATGAAGCTGCTTTTACAATTCTCCTTTAACAGCTCTTCCAGCTATGCTGCTGTTATGGTAAAGTTTGTGAGTGGAAATACAGAGGGTGATCCAGCATTTTTTTAGAAATATGTCTTCATAACAGTGATGAAGCTTTTATTTGCTCTACCAGTTGTAAATAGTCAAACTTCTAGCAATCTACTCAAACCTTTCATGCTAGCTTTACTGTGCAGTTACAGCACACATACCCAGGCAAAGCTTTCCAGAAAAATAAATGGGGAAAAAACCTCCAGTATTTTGTTTTCTTCTTATTTCTTATTTTTTTTCAATATTTGTTTTGTGGTTGTTCTCTTTCATCCTTTCCAGAATTTGGTCTTCATGGATTTTTTAATTTGCACCACTTCTGTTATTCTTTCAGTATTTTGCCTTTATGAATAATTATTTTTCCTCATATTTTTCCTGTTCTACACTATTGAAATATTGAAAAAAAAGAGACTAAAAACCTACAAATTTTATTTATTGCTGGAGGATTTCTATGAAATAAGCCAGAAAATTGCACCTTAGGTGAAATAGCTACCAGCAAGAGCTAATCACACTTTCAGACATGGAGGAGTCTCAAAGAAGCCAACCTTTTTTGAAGACAACCACATTGGCAATTTTGGTAGGTACATATTAGGTATCATTTCTAAGCAGTAGAAAATTGAATAAAAAAATTGTTAATCCTCTCATTGCAGAGTATTTGAAAGGTATGACTGAAGAATGAATGCCCCACCCCCTTCTAATTAATTGGATTACTCATGCATTACTTAAGAACATGCATAAGCCTTTGCAAGATGTACATCATGTACATGAAAGTGGGTAAGACATAAGTCTGGGAAGACTGTTGCTTCATTATGGACAGAACTCATTTACTGCAACTTAAACACCAGTTAGAATCTATTAAATTACTTAACTCTCCTGTTGAAATGTTGAAATGAGAGCAATGACACTAATGAGGATAAAAATTATCAATTCCTATTACTCATTTACTTCCTAGGGATTAAGGCAGGAGTTCTAAGGAAATGAATTCTGTGTTCAGTTCTGGGCCCCTCATTAGAAGAGGTGCTGGATCGTGTCCAGAGAAGGGCAATGCAGCTGGGGACATTTCTGGAGCACAAGTCTCGTGAGGAGCTGCTGAGGGAGCTGGGGGTGTTTATTCTGGAAAAAAGGAGGCTCAGGGGACATGTTATTACACTTTACAACTACCTGAAAAGAGCGTGTAGCCAGGTGGGGGTTGGTCTCCTTTTCTGTATAAAAGCAATAGAACAAGAGGAAATAGAGGAAACGGCCTCAAGTTGAGGCCAATATGAGCTTTAGATTCAAGCTGATCTTTAAAGTCCCTTCCAGTCCAAGTTTCTATGAAGTTGTGTCAGGGGAAGTTTAGATTCAATATTAGGAAAAACTTCTTCATGGAAAGGATTCTCAAGCATTGGAACAGGCAGCCCAGGGAAATGGCTGAGTCACCATCCCTGGAGGTATTTAAAAGATGTGTAGATGTGGCCCTCAGGGACATGGTTTAGTGGTGGCCTTGGCAGTGCTGGTTTAAGGGCTGGGCTTTATGATATTAAAGGTCTTTTCCAAACTAAATGGTTCTAAGATTCTATTATTCTAATACTTGAATTGCAAGACCAACATGTTTGGGGAAATTTCTGATTCTAGGCCATCCTCCTCAGGACAGGGCAAAGAATGATTGAAAAGCTCATGAGTCAAGCTAAAGACAGGATCGCCCCTCAGCAATTACAGTCAGGGGCAAAACAAAGTCAACTTGGGGAAAATTAATTTAATTTATTGCCAATTAATACCAGAGTAAGACAGAAATAAATTCAAATCTAAACTCATCACCTCCTCTTCTCCCTCTCTCCTCATTCCTATGTTCAGCTTCACTTGACTCTTCTACCTCATCCCCCCTCACCTTTAGCAGTGCAAGGGAATGGAGACATGGGGGTTCTAGTGAGTTCAACACTTTCTCCTACTGATTCCTCCTTCCTAAGGAGGAAAGGGTCCCCCACGGGCCACAATTCCTGCCAAAAATACCTGCTCATGTATGTGCTCCTCTCCATGGCTGCAGCCCCTTCCAGGCAACTTGATCAGCATGGGCTCTCCATGGGTTGCAGCTTTCCTCAGGGCACATCCACCTACTCCAGTGTGGGGTCCTTCATGGGCTGTAGGGCAATCTCATCTGGTGCCTGGAGCACCTCCTCCCCCTTCTTCACTGACCTAAAGTGTTTGCAGGATGTCTGCTTTCCACTCACTCCTTTCACAGCTGTTGAGCAGCATTTTTTACCCTTGCTTATTTATGATATCACAGAAGTGCTTAGCAATGCCATTCCATGAGCTCATCCTTGGCCAGTGGCAGGTCCATCTTGGAGTTCGCTGGGGAAATGACCGTCTGACCTGGGGGCATCCTCTGCTATCTTCTTCCAGAAGTCACCCTAGCAGCCCCCCAGCTACCAAAACCTTGCCANAGACTAAAAACCTACAAATTTTATTTATTGCTGGAGGATTTCTATGAAATAAGCCAGAAAATTGCACCTTAGGTGAAATAGCTACCAGCAAGAGCTAATCACACTTTCAGACATGGAGGAGTCTCAAAGAAGCCAACCTTTTTTGAAGACAACCACATTGGCAATTTTGGTAGGTACATATTAGGTATCATTTCTAAGCAGTAGAAAATTGAATAAAAAAATTGTTAATCCTCTCATTGCAGAGTATTTGAAAGGTATGACTGAAGAATGAATGCCCCACCCCCTTCTAATTAATTGGATTACTCATGCATTACTTAAGAACATGCATAAGCCTTTGCAAGATGTACATCATGTACATGAAAGTGGGTAAGACATAAGTCTGGGAAGACTGTTGCTTCATTATGGACAGAACTCATTTACTGCAACTTAAACACCAGTTAGAATCTATTAAATTACTTAACTCTCCTGTTGAAATGTTGAAATAAGAGCAATGACACTAATGAGGATAAAAATTATCAATTCCTATTACTCATTTACTTCCTAGGGATTAAGGCAGGAGTTCTAAGGAAATGAATTCTGTGTTCAGTTCTGGGCCCCTCATTAGAAGAGGTGCTGGATCGTGTCCAGAGAAGGGCAATGCAGCTGGGGACATTTCTGGAGCACAAGTCTCGTGAGGAGCTGCTGAGGGAGCTGGGGGTGTTTATTCTGGAAAAAAGGAGGCTCAGGGGACATGTTATTACACTTTACAACTACCTGAAAAGAGCGTGTAGCCAGGTGGGGGTTGGTCTCCTTTTCTGTATAAAAGCAATAGAACAAGAGGAAATAGAGGAAATGGCCTCAAGTTGAGGCCAATATGAGCTTTAGATTCAAGCTGATCTTTAAAGTCCCTTCCAGTCCAAGTTTCTATGAAGTTGTGTCAGGGGAAGTTTAGATTCAATATTAGGAAAAACTTCTTCATGGAAAGGATTCTCAAGCATTGGAACAGGCAGCCCAGGGAAATGGCTGAGTCACCATCCCTGGAGGTATTTAAAAGATGTGTAGATGTGGCCCTCAGGGACATGGTTTAGTGGTGGCCTTGGCAGTGCTGGTTTAAGGGCTGGGCTTTATGATATTAAAGGTCTTTTCCAAACTAAATGGTTCTAAGATTCTATTATTCTAATACTTGAATTGCAAGACCAACATGTTTGGGGAAATTTCTGATTCTAGGCCATCCTCCTCAGGACAGGGCAAAGAATGATTGAAAAGCTCATGAGTCAAGCTAAAGACAGGATCGCCCCTCAGCAATTACAGTCAGGGGCAAAACAAAGTCAACTTGGGGAAAATTAATTTAATTTATTGCCAATTAATACCAGAGTAAGACAGAAATAAATTCAAATCTAAACTCATCACCTCCTCTTCTCCCTCTCTCCTCATTCCTATGTTCAGCTTCACTTGACTCTTCTACCTCATCCCCCCTCACCTTTAGCAGTGCAAGGGAATGGAGACATGGGGGTTCTAGTGAGTTCAACACTTTCTCCTACTGATTCCTCCTTCCTAAGGAGGAAAGGGTCCCCCACGGGCCACAATTCCTGCCAAAAATACCTGCTCATGTATGTGCTCCTCTCCATGGCTGCAGCCCCTTCCAGGCAACTTGATCAGCATGGGCTCTCCATGGGTTGCAGCTTTCCTCAGGGCACATCCACCTACTCCAGTGTGGGGTCCTTCATGGGCTGTAGGGCAATCTCATCTGGTGCCTGGAGCACCTCCTCCCCCTTCTTCACTGACCTAAAGTGTTTGCAGGATGTCTGCTTTCCACTCACTCCTTTCACAGCTGTTGAGCAGCATTTTTTACCCTTGCTTATTTATGATATCACAGAAGTGCTTAGCAATGCCATTCCATGAGCTCATCCTTGGCCAGTGGCAGGTCCATCTTGGAGTTCGCTGGGGAAATGACCGTCTGACCTGGGGGCATCCTCTGCTATCTTCTTCCAGAAGTCACCCTAGCAGCCCCCCAGCTACCAAAACCTTGCCACACAAAACCAATACATTTCAAAAGCAGAAGTGTATACACTGCTGAAAAACGTGTTCTCTTTCTGTGCCCATTGTTTATTTAAACAAATATGTTTCACTTATTAGAGTATGTTCTTCATCTGTAGTAATCATTGCAACAAAATTCTAGACCCCCCCCTCTATTCACCACATAATAACTATAGTATAATACATACTTCATGCTTCTTGGAAGAGCAGTTCCTTTTCACTTCCATAATAACAATGCTAAATACCTGCATTATAAAAAGTTTCACTTTTAGTTTACCCTTGTAGAGTTGCTTAGTTTTAGCCTAAGTCCAGCTTCAAAAGTTGCTTTCCTTCATTCTCAGTGTTTGTTCACACTCGCACTTGCCACAAAGCTGTCATCACCCAACTGGAAGGTTATGAATTGCTTCACTTGGTTTGATCTGCCCACAGTGGTTACACTAAGCACACTACTGCAAGATTTCTGTCAAAGTGAGATTTTTTAAAAAAATCTAGTTATGAAAAGAAGAAAACCAATGTACTGTTGTACAACACAGTTTTATTTTTTTAATGAAATGCCCTAGCGTCATAAAACAGAACACATTTTCTAATCTTGAAGCCAGCAAGATTGGGAAAAAAGAAAAATCAAAGTTGGTTTTCCTATACATAATTTCTATACTAAGATTACATTTGGAGAAAAAATATCCCTAGAATTAAAATGTAAGTAGACATTACTTACACAGCTCTCTTAAAAATAAACTGGACACATCATACAACTCACATATGAGGCTTTGCTAGTTTAATATGCTACAAATGGAATTATTCAAATGCAACTATGCAGCTTTTCTATTACCTAAGACCTTTTAATTTTATTATGTTGCAATACCTTTATTATTTACTTCACACTTCTTTACCATACTATGCAATGATCCTTCCTTCTTTTCTGGTGGCTTTTTCTCAGAAAGGAGACCTTCACTGTGGCTTTCTTTGGAAACACCAAGCATTCAGTTGCAGATACTCAAATATTCAAAGCATTTCAATAAACATTCACTATGCGATTACGTCTCCATTTTTCAAGTAGGGGTCTCATAACTTGCTAGTAAACTAATGGAAAGAGATGGTTAATATTTATTCCTGTTCTCTTTGATGAGAATGTGCTCTGGATAGCTGCAATGCCTTTAACTCCCTCACTGTTGGTAAGCTGAGTATGCACCATTATATCCTGCACAAGAATTACTGTAACTTGGAAGTCTGGGTACTCTCACAATATTCATGGATTAATCACAATAACCGTAGACATTTTTTAACAAATGACACTTTCAAAAAATATTCACATTTGTAGAACTGCATAATTTCATTTTCAATGGGGATGTTAGTTCAAAAGCACTATTTCACTTATTAAACATGGCTTTTAAAATACAGTATATGTAACACCTGTGTTACAAGTGTCAGAAAAACATTGGATGAATCAACATTTCAACTCAATGTATTAATAAGAAAGCAAAGAGCAGTAGTTTTGGAAAAGTATTCAAGTATTTTCCTGAAACACAATATAACAAAATAAAGATCCTAAACTTTGCATGATTGTATTTGAGGCAAATATAATTTGCAAGTGCTTTTTGTCATATAGAGCAATATGAATAGTACTTTGTAGCAAAGATATAGCACACAGTTTTGATAATACACAAAACTGGAATGTAAATAACTTCAATAGGAAAAAAATAATCTGCCATTTATAACAATATTCAAGTGCTTCAGTAATAAAATGATCAATCACCATGGCTTACTTTGACCAAATATATGAGAGACACGAAACTAACACAAGCTGGATGACAGAAGTATCAATAAATATACATGAATACAGAATCATCAGCTGTTTGGTTGAAAAAAACCTCAGATGCAGTAAGTTTTAAGGAGTACTTTAAACTTAAAGGAACACTTAAAAAAGACAGAAGAGAACTGGGGCTAACTTCTGTCCTCAAACGGAAATAAGTCTGTTTGAGAAGAGCAAAATTTAGCCCCAACCCTGGACACAAAACACATATGTGCCACAATGCACAAAACTATACACAACTTAAATAATCACTCCACAGCTCTATATGACAGTCTAATGTTTTTCGTTATAAAAACAAATCAGCACAGTGAATTCATGATTTGTCAGATGCCTGTTTTTTCCCTTGGCTTCACAAAACAAATTAATTTGTTACATATTTAGTTAAATTATTTTAAGGACTTCCAATCATCATATTTCTAAACTTAACATTTCAACACCTTATTTTGCAAAGACATTGTAAGGTATGGGGTAGAATGTCCAAAGAATTGTGTACTGGAAGAGGGAAGCTTTTAATATGTTAATATTAGATATTTTTTAAAAATTTTGCTGGTGTTTGAGAACTTATTTATATTTTCCTTTGCCTGTGCCTCCTTGATATTATACAAGTATTCCTGCAATTTGCTTGCAAGACTTTTCAGTCGCACTGTGTGGTATTTGGTATCATCCAGTCATAAAACCTTTTATAATCCCAAAAAGCATGATGCAAGGAAGCCTTCAAAGACAGTATAGGATGAGGTGTGACCTGTATATAGTTGTGCTTTTGCTTTTCAAATATTTGTACATTATTATTATTAATATTATTATTATTACTTAAAGCCAGGAATGTGTGTTTGAATTGCATTGATAAGTTGCAAGGTATTGTCAGAATTACAAAATGAAAGATTTTAATGTAAAAAAAAGAGAGATGCAAACGACAACACCGTTGTCCAGCATTTAAGCCACATGCAACTACATAACAATCCCAGCAGAAAACGTCTTCTCAGACGCTGAAAATGTCTTGTCTTGGTGCCAGTGGGAAGTCCAATGTTTCATTACATTTACCTATTATTGCAACACAACTACTAAATTAGCTCTCTAGAAAAGCACAGAGAATTTATCAGTCATCATGAATACATAGATATAGGCCAATCCTCTCTTTTATAACAGATTACATTGCTCCAAGATATATTTTAATGATTACAATGGTTTTTTTAAAAAATGACACAATGCAGTAAGATGTTTAAAATTATACCGAAGCCATTAAAAAAAAAAAATCTAAAAGTTTAAAATACTTGTCAATTTGACTAAAATGCATATTTACTCAATTTCCTTGAGCTTTTATTTTTTCTTCTCCTCATTGGAGGAACAATGTCTATAGTAATTGTTCAGTGTTACTCTGGCTGTAGGCAGCTTCATCTTTACAGTTTTCCTCAATTCCCCTTGCAAACAGTTTCACTAACTGGCAGTGAACCCTGAAAAATATAGAAATCAATTAGTAAGAAACACATGGGTACCACATATGTAATTCTAACAATCCATTAATTTCAAGCAGTTGGACAAAGTTCCTTACTCCTGACTACAGAAACCATACCCTCATTTTTGATATAATCCTCCCCTGCAAAGAGTGCTAGATGCTTTCAAGTATTCCCTTTTACTCCCCTTGTCCACACAAAAAGTTCTGTGGACACTTAGATGAGCCAATCTTTTACAATATACAGCATTTATAAAACTCACCTTTGGACTGCTAAGTGATTATGTTTTAATGGAACACACTTGTAGGTAAATACTATTGGTTTGGTTCCCTTTGTTCTAAAAACAACAAACAAAACAAGCAACCACAACTAATCCAAACAAAAAACCCCATCCTTTCAAATTGCACAAACTTCTTTTCTAATTTGATTATTTGCACAACTGCAAAATTCTTTCTCCGTGTACGAAGACTGGAGATAAGACTCTGTGCTGTGTGCCAAAAAACGCAAAATGTGGTACATACTCAGTATTTCTGTGAGACAAAGATGCTTACTTAAGCTAAACAGGAAAAGCTATTGCTCAGAGTAATGAGGCATCCCACTCATTTAAAAAGAATCCTTCCAACACCATCTTCACTTTCAGCACTTTAAGCACAAAATACCAGTTCCTAAGAAGTAAGTATGACTTCAAAGGTAAGGCCATCCATCTCACTCAGAGTGATCATTTACAACATACACGGCTGCAGTATTCTCTGGAAAGGATTCAAAATGGTAACAAAAATATTTAGGTTTATTATCAGAAGACTCAAATTGGCTATGCACAGGCATCTTTTTGGGATGTCTTTATGAGCATCTTTAAAATCAATGGGAAGGCTTAATGTGTTCTGCTACACAGACAGAAAAATCGAAGCGTACCTCACTTCAATTGCTGAACTATCCAGAGTTTCTCCATCACAATTCCAGGTGCTATTAACAATATTACAGCAACAGGCTGGATGATCTCTGCAGAACTGGCCAAAACGCTTTTTTCCTATGTCCATGACATTGCTTTCGTTGTCTTCTGAAAGCTTTGATGTAAATTGAAAACACCTCACCCGATAAACATCTACAAATGGAAAGTCAAACTACAAAAAAAAAAAAAAGGCAAGTCAGGCAATTACAATTACACACATTTGATGTGTAAAGCAATTCAGCATGCAGTATTTTGTACTTAAGGAAAGTCTGTCCACTCCAGTATTCTAGAGAAGCTTACCTGAGGCACAAAGTGATTTTTGTTTTTGAAAAACTGCACAAGTCAAAAACAATAAAGCCAAAATGAAACTTTACTTCTCAATGGTTACTGTGCAGATAACCAAATAACAGGTTCTGAGATTATGAGTAAATGTATTATAAAGACTATTTTAAATAACATATAAAATAATTATAACATGATATCAAAATGTTGGAGACTGAAATGTTATGGTTTATGGCTTAAACATCTTTATGAAGGACTTTTGCCTATTATAGCAAAACTGTGCAACAAAAGCTACATGGAAGACCACCATACCCTGAACAGGGCCCTGACTGAGGCCCTGGACTGTTCACTGATGGAGATAATGTGACTCAGGTCTGGGCTGGGGGAGAAGAATACATTCACAGGAGGATTATGCTCAGCACCTTCAGGGTGGAGGCCACAGCCCCAGGCTTATCTGCTACTAAGGCTCACACAGACCCTTACACCAAATGGTGGGGCGACAGAGGTTTTGGGTGTGTGGTAAAAACGCCTCTGGTCTGAGGCAGTGAATGCCCATCCTCTGCTGTGCATACCAGCTCAGCTGTGGGGCCCTTCATCCTGGGAAAGCTGCATCTATGGGACATTCACATGAGGGACAGCAGAGGGGTGTCATGGCCAATCAAAAGCCGCCCAGAGGGGTCCCCACACCCTGCACCAGAGAACTGCACATAATGCAAATGATGCCACAGTCTTGCAAGAGACAGTGCCAAACCTGCCTCCCTTGGGGGAGGCATCGGGGTGTTCCCACCTGCCCAAATGTGTATTAATCCATTGGATTTTATACTTTTCGGCAGAGGACCTCACCACCAAGAAGACCAGATGGAAGGAAACGAGATGTCATCAGGATCCACGGAAGGGTGATATATTTCTACTTAATCTGTCTCTGTCACTCTCCCTTTTGTGTACCCTCCCCGCCTTCCCCCTTTTTTTCTTTCTTTTCTCTTTCTTTTTCTTTGCCTCTTTTACTATTAAATTAATCTTTTACTATTAAATAAAATATATCAGTTTTGGTATCAACATCTAACCTCATTTAATCAAGTTTTGGGGTGTATTTTGAACCTTTCTGGGTTTGATCCGTTTTATTCACGAAGAAGTAGTTTTCTTTGCTCTTCTGTGCTTAGACCGGATCACAACACAAAGTCAAAAAGGTTTGGATTGTATCTTTGCACCATCCTCAGGACCTGTTCAAGTACAGTCCTTAAGCCAAAGACTTTTCTGGAAGTCTTCTGCTTTTGCACTTGGAACAATGCCTTGAAGGTGAGAATTCCATGGCAGTGTGATCAAATCACAGAGCTGGGGGTACATGAAAATAAGAATACAGGGCAGTATTATTACATTCCAGAAAAATAAAAATAATTTTAACTAGTTAATTCAACCAGAAAAAGCAGGTCCATTAGAAGGTTGTCTTAAAACTGAGGCTGCAGATTTACACTACAGTATTGTACAAATGCTTTAAAAGAGGCTTCATCAATTGAAGGAACAACAAATTACAGGATGCCCCCATCTGCCTGGAAAGCAACTTAACAGATATGGAGCTAAATATTGAGCAAGCTATAGTGAATACAGACAGGTCATTTAGCAAAGGCCATGGAGCATGTCTGTGTGTGTCTATGGGAAGGGGATGGCAAAGAAGCAAATGTGAAGAAACAGTTTACCCATAAACCAGTCTGTACTGATATACAGTCACCCTTTTCTTCCTCTTTTATTCTTTTTTCCATTTCCTAAAGTTTTCAAAAAGGGTTTCCCACTATTATGGTGAACACTGACCTGAGCTAATGACATATGTACAACCCTGCATTTAATCTCCACTGCAAAACCAGCACATCCCAGAGAGAAATGGGAAGCACTGGAAAGGAAATGTCCACAGTGACAACCAGAAAAAGCAGAGATGAAGAGACCTCCTGGGTCTTAAGCTCCCTCAGCTTTTAACCATAAATGAACTGTGAAGTCATCAAACTCTATGCTTGGAAGCAGTGGCTCCTGGATCCAGTGGGGCTCACTAAAAAGTGTGCTGGTTCAAACTGCTCAGATGCAAATGCTGGTATCCATGGCTGCATCGTCACCTGCGTCTATGCAGAGAGCACCTGAGCTCTCATGTCTCATGCCTAAGCAGAACGTTGTCCCTTGATAAATGTTACAACCAATTTGAAAGGTAGCCAGGAATGGCTTCAAGTGATTGAAAATATCAAGGAAACAGTGAGTGTGAGGGAGTGAAGGGAAGAGGAGGAGATTGAGAACAGTGGGAAGGATGAATATGGACACATTCACAATGTCCCAGGGACTGGTAATGAGGAAATTAAGGGAAAAAGAATCTATACTAATTCTTTTACAAAGGAAGAAGAATAGCATCATAAACATGCAAGACTCATGTTACTTTTACGTACTAGATATGACATCAGTTCATTGTTCAGATGATTTCCAGAACATATTAATAATATCAGGTTGTGACAAATATTAAATATGTGTATTCACAGCTATAGCCCTGTTTCAACAGATACTACGATCCAAAGCAGTGATGAATCTTCCCTCCTGACAGCTACAACATATGCAAGAAGTAATTTTGGAGTTGTATGCATAAAGCTCATATCCTGGTCACTCATATGTAGTAAAATACTGCTAAAAGCCTGCAGTTTACAATCAAACTGCAGTTCTGGTAACCTTCTTCTAAATCACATTTTTATACAGGTCGCAAAAGTGATTTATTATTCTTCATCACATCTACATCAGCTATTCATGCTGTGAGTAGTTCTTCATGCTGCGAGTAGTTTTTCATGACAACTATATGAGGGCACAATTGTGATAAAATAACTTTAAATATTGTCCGAGCAAGCAAATACATGGAAAATGTTACAAAACTGAATTCAGTTGGCAAACATGGAATTTTGTTAGAATGCTATGGCCAAGGAGTCGACCTTGGTAAAATGCTTTGAGCTGCTTTTTTTTTTATGGTGCACATGCTGAGATTGCATCACCCAAAATGTATAAATTAAAAAAAAAACAAAATAAACCTGCTTTAGAGATGTTATTTCTGTCATATAAGAATATCAATATTTACACCTTTGATGTACTCTGTATAATTCACTGTCAAAAGGAATACACACCTGATCATCTTGGTTTGTGTGTCTGACGAGATACCGCAGAAAATCGAATCTGGAGCATTTCCGAACTAGAATGAGGTCTGCTGAACCATCTGCCAAATGAGCTGCTGGTGAAAGACCTTTTGGACTTCGTGGACAGGCACAGCTCATATTTACTGCATTGATGGCTAGAAATTTCCCTTTTATAACCTTCCATTCTTCTTCACCTTCTGAAACACATCAATAAAGACGTGGAGATAGGTAATCATTTGATCTACTCACAAGAACACTAAAAAGCAATCACTGGCAACTTAAAAAGTCTTCCTTGGGTAGATCAATAGATAGATTGATATAGATTTAGATCAATAAATATCTAAAATAAACTACATTTAAAAAATTATCTGTATCTGGTTTTCACACACTAACAGAGGAAGTTGCTTTCTCCCTTCAAAGACTGTGACTATCTCCCCAAACTGCTTGCCTGTTATGGAATATGCTTGTCAGATTTGGATCAGTGCTATTTGAGTAAATCTGCAAAGATATAGGAAGGGAAAAGACAGAGGCAAGTTACAACTCTTGCATAGTGAAAGTTCACAGGGATTAACTTTTTTAAATTCTGTTTTTGCTCTTCAACTTGTTAATCTTACATAAATGATGCAAAGATTGTAGTTTAGTATTTGGTTTCTAAAGCAATATTTCTCTTCTGCCTCAATGCTACAAGCTAATAATTTAAAAAAAGACAAAGGGAAGAGATGATTCAGGGTGCAGCAAAGACCAGCAGGTAGCAGATCAGGAGTCTGTTTCCATGCCAGCGCCAAACGTCTGAAGATTAGAACTATTAGCAGAGTTAATTGTTCCTGTGTGCAAATCTCCAGAGATTTCTGGAAAACAACGCGGGGTCTGTTTTCAACACCGTGAAACTCTGTTGGAGATTACATCTAGACTGAGCTTAAATGTGTGCTGGCATCGATACTATCAGGAAGCAGAGGTATTTTGTAGAACAAAGAAGCATTGGCAGGCAATGCAGAGTTGTTGCCTAAACTGTATTTTCTTGAATATGGGTATTTTCATAGATGAAAAATTACTTTTCTATTTTTAGATTACACATAATTGTCTTCCTTATCACAATAAGAAAAAGCCAGAAAGCAGCCGTAACACTCTTTTTCTCCTACCAATATTTCTCCTACCACAAATGAGTGGACTCATTTCAAATGAACAATTCCACAGAAGTAATGACTGCAGAACAGACTATGGATGTACATGTTGTTCTAAGACTGGAGTTCAGGAGTGAAGTGTCATTAGGGGTAAAATTAAGGAGTGAACAAAAAATGCTGAAGTTTGTTTATGTAAACAAGGTAGAGGTTTTGAGGAATGTTAACTGGTATGGACTTGAAAATCTAACATTATGCAGTGCTCCACATTTTGGTTAACTTACAGTGATTTACAAGGTGCTTTTCTGGTGGGACTATAGACAATGTTAATGTTATGCATTTCATGTCCTGAAATTCTGATATTCCTTACTGTCTCGGTTTAGGAACTTCACATTTACTTTAGAGAATCAGCATTACAAATGCCTAGGTTATTTTGAGCCTGAAGTCTATGATACATTCATTTTTAATCCACATGTTCCAAGCTCTATACATCAGAAAAAAACAAAACAAAAAAATTGTGTTTCTAAAGCATTTTGTAGTTCTTTTTCACTCTTTGAACTTCTCTCGTTTCTTGGAACTTTTATTTATTGAAACTTCTTACTATCCACTCTCTAACAGTAACAGAACCAAGAAAAACAGTATTCCAGGAAACAACATGTAAGATTATAATGTGACAAAAGACTTAAAGAAAACAAAAAACATTATTATAATTTTTCCATCTAGACTATCCCCTCTATCTCCTGAGAAACAAATTAGAAATAGCAAGAAAAAACCACAGCTTTTAAATTCAACATTTTTGCTTCATTTGCCACAGTGCTTTTTAGTGCTGCTTGCTTTACTGCTGATCTTTTTATGTTGCTTTCAAACAGGACATTACCGAAAGAAGTAATTTAAATCAGATTCAAATGTGCATCTTAAGAGAGATGACACAGACCTAAATGTCAGACTATAGAATGACTGTTCAGGCTGCACGCAAATGACAAGACCCTGCTCTGAGATGAAGGTAACTGAACAGAACATAAACTCCTGGAACTAGAAACAAGAGGCATTTTCTGATACACAAACAACAAAATGAAAACGCCTTTTACTGAAAAATCCTTTTGCTGTGTTTCTCTGAGAAGCATTAGCAATTCAGTTATCAGTGTTTCTAGATATGTATGAACATTTTAAGTATCCTCACTGTAGTAAATAAGTCTCAAATTACTTAAGGCAAAATGCTTATTTATGTTATTGTAATAGATGGTTTTCATCTGGTATAAATTTCAGCATGTTACTCAAGAAAACCTTCACTGTTCAAAGTAAGAACAAAGGGTATTAATCACATTTTAAATGAACAACTGCTTTCATAACCATTTTACAGTGTGTATCACTGTAAAAGCACAAATTATTTGCTCAAAATATCTAACAATAGGGCAGTCATAAGCAGGGAGTGCATAAGTGGCACTCATTTCAATGGTCCATTGTGTACACACACTGCAAGTTGCTGAAGTCAGCATAAAGTACTAACACTCAACATTTACTCAGTACATGCACAGAGACTTCTGCACAATACAAAGAAATATGTTCAGTAACAGCCAATCAAGCATCCTTCCAAACTTACCTGAATCATACACAAACCCAGCAGGCACAATGAAAGAGTCAGCCAGGACACCCTGCTGAGTGAAAAGCTTATCTGAAGTGGAGATTTAAAATCCTTTCAACTGTGAATCAAAAGTAGCTGATTGTATTGTTTCCCTACCAGTACTGCATGGAGAAGAGACTGGACTGCAAAGAAAGCCAGCTACCAGAAGTAGAACAGAATAAAGTGAACAATATCATCCTACATAATCAGCTGCTTAACGTCCTGTGCAATGTTGGTTAAAACTGTCTTGATTGCTAACTTGTACCTTTCTAGTAGCTCCTTTGCTGGATGAAAGGTAATAAAATGGCAGATTTAAAAACCAAACCAACCAACCAATTAAAAACTCAAACAACACACATAAACATGAAAAAATGCAAATAAAACCCCCCACAAACAAAAGAAAAAAAGTTGGCAATTTCTGACTACAATTATTCCTCAAAAAGACAGAATTTTTTCTTCTTACTAAAAAACCTACTGTCATATTTGTTTTATTATTTATACCCATTATTTATACTTTATAAAAACTTCTTTAGCTGAATCTGGGCATAGATTAAAATAACCCAAGAAATATTCTGATTTGGCCATCTCTTGACTGTATCAAAGATATGAAAGCAGCAGCTGGGATGAAAGCTCTAAATGTGTAACAGGAATTCCAGTTGCACAGAAATCTTTATGCTACCAGTGAATCTCCACAGTACGATGATCTTTTTGCTAACAAATGCCTAGAACCTGGCACAGACACAGTGCAAAAAAACTGTAATTGTAAGATAATCTAGTTCATAAGGACCAAATGTTCGTGTCAAGAAAATTACGATTCTATGCACTGGGCTCTACAAGAGAAATAAAACAGAGTAAAAGCAGAAACAAGCACAAACAGGAATCCTGCCTGCTCTTTAAGAGGGCTTTATCCGAGATGATGAACCAAAGCTGGAGAATCTAGGTATCTTTCTCTAGCAAGGCCACAAGTGTAGCAATAAATATCAGTACTTCTTCCCTTAGGATGTAGTAGGCAGGCAAAAAGAGATACAACTAGGAGAATGACTGAACAGAATTCATTAACAGTTGTTTCAACAAAAGGAAAGAAAAGTTATACCTGTGAAAAAAAAAAACCCACACAAGTGTGCACAGGGGTTAGAATAGGGATAAAAAAGAGAATAAGGATAGCATAACTAGAGAAAGAGAACAGAAATCTCATTTATCATTTATAGTGAGTATTAGTGGGGTGCTGTACAGAAATATTTAGGTCAACAAGATCAGCTACTGGTTGTTCAAGTTCACTGCCTCATAGTAGGGTGACATTTGTGCTAACAAACACAATTTTTTAATCCTGTTCTAGTCTAAAAGTTATCTTAATGAACTACTTCCTTCTATGACACCTCACAGTTTATCCATTCAGTCCTCCTCACAAAAACCCAGAGTCCTAGCTCACAAAACATTTTCCTAAAGGAAAGAAACTAAACACACTGAAATATACAAGTAATTAGTATAATTTTATCAGAATTTTCTGAAGTTTGGGTGGAGGAGACACCTTACATGTTTTTCACATACTTAGAATCACAGTATCATAGAATCATTTTGTTTGGAAAAGACTTCTAAAATCAGAGTCCAAATGTCAACTTAGCACTACTAAACCATATCTGCCCAAGTGCCACATCCATGTGTCTTCTGAACACTTCCAGGGCACACGAATGCTCATTCTACCACTTCCATGGGCAGCCTTTTCCAATGCTTGAAAACCCTTTCCATGAAGAGATTTTTCCTAATGTCCAAACTAAACCTTCCCTGACATAACTTAAGGTCACTTCCTCTTGTCCTATTGCTTGTAAGCTGAAAGAAGAGAGAGAACCCCATGAGGCTACAATCTCCTTTCAGGCAGTTGTAGAGAGTGCTAAGGTTCCCCCTGAGCCTCCTTTTCTGCAGGCTAAACACCCCCAGCTTCCTCAGCTGCTCCTCGCTGGACTTGTGTTCCAGACCCTTCAACAGCTCCTCTGCCCTTCTCTAGACATGTTCCAGCACCTCAATGTCCTTTTTAAAGTGAGGGGCCCAAAACTGAACATAAGATTCGAGGTGTGGCCTCACCAGTGCTGAGTACAGGGCAGCGATGACACATGTGTTTTCCGTAAACTGAAAGAAACAATGGATTATCTAGTAACGCAGAATGTTTAAAAAACCAAAACACATGCACTCTTGAACTGATATATTCTGAAAAAGAATAATTTGTGTAATACTATCACATTTTACTTTTTTTGACAAATTACCTTCACGTTTTAATCCACATTCCTTGTGCTGTTCTGCCAGATGTTTCTCACTTTTCTTGCAAATGTAACATCTGGAAACAAAAATACCATTCAATTCCGGAAAGACTTCCCCTATTATTCATTTCAACTTCTTTATTTCACCCAGTCATTACAAGATCTCCCCCCATCACAAGATGCAGCACAGCACTGACAACCCTCATGTGGCATGAATCATCACAGCCCTGCAGGCAGTGCAGTTAATTTAAATACAGTTCTGAAGATTACTGGATGTCAGACGTAACAGCAGCAGAGGGCCATAAGATCACAGAGGTTGGAAGGGATCTCTGATGTGATCAAAGTTGGTCTCTCACAGGAGAGTTCAAAGTTGGTGTTACAGGATCAGGATGTTCAGTGTCTTATTCAGTTGAGTTTTGAGTATTACCCTCACAGATCTGTGAGGGTAGAGTCCACACACCTCTGGGCACCTTGTTCCAAAATTTGACTGCTCTAACAGTGAAAGACACTGCCATACTGAAGACAGTCTATCTCACAAGTGCTGAGTGCAGGGGAAGAATCATTCCTGACCTGTTGACTTCCCTTCAGTTTAGAAAACTCAATGTAAGGGTGGGCTTTCCTTGCTGCAAGGACATACTGCTAACTCAGGTACAGCTGCTGCACACCAGGATCCTGAAGTTCTTTTTGGCAGAGCTGCCTTCCAGCCAGTCAGTGCCCAGTCAACACTGTTATATGGGACTATTCCACCCCAGGTACAGGACATTTATGTCTCCTGAACTTCAGGAGATTCCTATCAGCCATTTCTTCAGTCACCAAGATCCTTCTGAACAACAGCCCTGACTTTCAACATAAACCACTCCTCCCAATCTGGTATCATCCATAAAACTACTGAGAGCACACTTTCTGAGAATGTCCCAGTCATTAATAAGGACATCGCACAGTATTAGGCCCAGTATTCCCAAGGGACACCATTAGTAACTGGCAGCCAGCCAGACTTGGCATTCACAACCTTTCTGGTAGTCCAGCCAGTTTCTCACCCACTCACTTACCTAGTCCACACCTCATCAACTTAGTTTTAGGAATATTACAGCAAACAGGACCAAAGGTCTTGCTAAAGTCAAAGTATGTAACATCCACTGTTTTCCCCTTCATCAAGGAGCTTGGGAACCTGTGTGGCCTGGGCTGAGACTACATTAGTGAAAAATGGGGTAAAGGAGTAACTTTGCAGCCTTTTGGATATATCTTATCACTGTGTTCCCCATGCCACTAAGCAGCAGGCCCACAGTTCCCTCAGCGTTTTCTAATGATTGGTATATTTAAATAATCCCTTCATAAGAAGCAACACATTTCACATCTCTCATTGATTTCAACTCTGTCTGAGTTTTGGCTTTCTCAGTTTCATTCCTGTATGTTTAAGCAATGTCTTTTGTGTTCTTCCGAAGTAACCCATTCCACTTCCATCTTCTCTTTACTACTCAGTTCCTTGCTCATCCAAGTTGTTTTTCCATCCTGGTTGTTCAAGTTTCTGCATATCAGAATAGATTATTTTTGTCCTTTGAGGAGGTACCAACTAACTCTCCCATGCTTCTTTGTACTCCAGGACTGTCTCCCATGGAATTTTGCCAAGATCCTCAAATAAACCAAACTACAGTCCAGGGATGCAATTCTACTTTTTGTCTTGTTTACTTCTCCCAGAAGTTAAAACTCTATACAGAGTCACCACTGCCAAAACTGCCCTCAACCATCACATCCCCACTTTTTATTTTCTGTAACAAGACCAGCAGAGCAGTTGTTCTAGCCAGTCTCTCAAGCACCTGCATGATCAATGTCATTACCACACTCCAGGATTCTCCTAAATTGCTTGTGCCCAGCCCTACTGCCCTTCCAGCAGTTACCAGGAAGCAAAAATCCCCTGTGAGGCACCATGCATTCTTTACTCCATTACTGAGACCTGGCTGACATCCTTCTCCCCCTGGAGCCTCCCCTGGATCAGGGCACCTGATGGGTCAGGATAGTTGCTCCAGCTGATACTGATCAGCTGGAGACTGATCTGTACCATGTCACAGCACCAGCACAGCAGTCTTATTGTTTCAGGACAAAGTTTGTGGCTCCTCTGTATCCTGCTGTGCTGTTTGGTGCTGTGACAAGTACTTTATCTCTGATAGCTAAATTGATACGTAAAGAAGAATAATAAATACCAGTGCATAACTTCAAGTAGGAGAAAGCAAAGAGAAAGGAAGGAACACTGGGAGAGAAAGGCAGGCCCCTAAGAAACAAGTGAACAATATCACACAGAATTCACACAGCACCATAGCAGTATACAAAAAAACAGGCTAAACAGGCTGATTCCTGAGAGGACCTGTCCTCAGAACAAGCCATGCCAGATGTTGTCATGGCACTAAAACAACTGTTGAAATTGCTAGATCCAGTTACAATGTGAACACTTGAGAATTTCTGAATTATTATTTCCATTTGTAGAAGCTACAAGGCATCCAGACTTTTGATTTCTTAGTAGTAACACAGCATAGTACCCTCAGCATCTTGTAACTGGGTCCTGTGCTGTTATATTTTGCTTCACTTAAAAATTGAGGGAGGAGGAGGACCAGCTAACAAAATTTTATTAGATTTTTGTTTAATGACCTGATAAAATGAGGTGTTCTTTTTAATGAGTCAATAATTTTTTTACAAGCTTATCTCTTTTAGAGTAAGTGTTTTGATATTAAAACCAACACTTCTGTAACCTCTATTTATGTACAGGCCTTTTTAAATAGTTCACACCAAATATCCAGAGATAAACATTAGCTTACCCTGTTCTGCAGCTCTCTTTATCTCGTGGAGACCCATGTGTGTGTTCTGCTGGTTGATATGCAATAGTTCCTTCGTAATAATGATGAGAAAGAAAAGTCTTGAAGCCTACATAAAAAAGGCATTATGCAGCATTAAATCATTATAAATCCAAATAGCAAACATCTCTGCATACATGCCTTGATTTTTCCTCTCTTTCCTTCTCTAAGGACTGCAAAACAATAGCAGCCCTCCTCAAGCTCAGAACTCTTTTTCTTGTGATGTTTTAGACTGTAAGGAACAAGAAAATACCACAGCACCACTCCAATGTTTTAACATTTGTCAGAAGTGCCATTATTTCACTTGACATCATTAAAAACCAACTAAAAATTTTAGTTACACATCACTGCTGAATCTTAAAATTGGCCATCCCCTAAATTCTCTTCATGCATCTTCTTTCCCTAACACAAGATAAATCAAAGGAGGCAAAAGATATTTTCCACTAGAATAGGAGTTATGCAAATATTAGGTAACAAGACTAAATCACTCATCTTTCTCTAATCAGTGCTAGCATAAGGGCAAAATTAACAATTCATTCCATCAGCTGAATGTCCAAGACAGAAGAGTGCCCATCTCTCTTTAAGCGACTAAAAGGAAAGTCAAAATTATTAGGAGAGAGAAGTTACTACTTTTTAGGCTGTTTTCAATAGGTGGCACACATTCAACACTTTATTGAGCCCACTGTCAATGTTAACCCCAAAGTTACAGAGCTTTATATAATGTGATCCAATATACTTGGTGCTACAGGGAATTTAAAATCAGGTTCAGTCTGTTTCTGATGTTTACAAGCTTCAGAGAAGGTTGGTTTGGAGAGAGTAAAAGAAATGCTTCAATATGTTTACATGTTGACAAAAGAATACAGCAATTACAAAAACTACCTGAGTAGTCATATCTCATTGGACCCATCCACCGCTTCTTCTCACTATCTTTTAATATATCTCCATAAAAACCATAACCCAGCAATGACACGGAGTATTTCAAAAACGTGTTGCTGTGATGCACAGAAGAGACATCCAGAGGCTGACAGTCACCTATGAAGATTAGAAGTGCAAGGGTCTATTAAATCTTATTTTATTTGCAGCTGCAAACATGATAGTAACTTTAACATTGCAAAGTCATTAAAAATTAAAAAAATATGTATTTCATATATGTGATAAATGCATATACTTCTTATACATGCAGAAAAAGAAAAATAATTGTTAATACTAATTTAATCTCATACTTTAAAAGCATTATACACTAAGTGAGAAGAAAGGGCTCAGTATGCTAAACATGTATAATGAAGAATTTACACTCCTTTGCCCTGTAGTAGTAGGAGGGGATAGAGTCATGGAACTTTTTAGATTGGAAAAGACTTTTAGGATCATCGAGTTCAAACATTGACCCAGTCCTGTCAAGGCCACCACTAAACTATGACCCTAAGTGCCACATCTACACATCTTCTAAATATCTCCAGGGATGGTGAATCAACCACTTCCCTGAGCACCCTGTGTCAGTGCTTGGCAGCCCCTTTCCCTGAGCAGATCGATGCAGTATCTCCTGCACATCTCCTGGGTACTACTGAAACCTCTATCATACTGTCAGAGGATAATTCAAGCTGGAAGAAGCCTTTGGAGGTTTCTCGTCAAATCTCCCACTCAAAGCAGGTTCAGCTATGAAATCAGATCAGGCTACTCATGGCTTACCAGTCAAGTCCTGAAAATCCCTAGTAACAAAGAGTACACCACTTCTCTGATGTCTTCCTTGTGCAAGCTTTGGAGTGATGGTGGGAGTTGTGGGGGTGGGGTTTTTTTTGCTTGTTTGGTATTTTGGTGTTTGGGATTTTTTTTTGTTTCACAGGGAAGTTGGACCAGATTACCCACTGTGGTCCCTTCCAACCTGACCTATTCTGTGATTCTGGGACTTAATAACAGAGATAAAATACTATGATCTACTAAAGTCACATCTCTCCAATCCTACTCCAAGGGCCTAAACTCCACATATGCTGAACAGAGTTAACCATAGGTTAGTAGAGAAGCACATGTGTAAATCTTTGCAACACCAGATCCTAAAACTGCAACTGCTAAATACTCAGTAGTGATACCAACAGGTATTGTAACTTTAACTTGGCAAGGGAACATTGAATTGCCCAGGACAACTGGACACCTAGCACAAAATACTACTATTCAAGTGTACACACACTGCTCAAAGCTTTCTCTAAGATAGATATACATATATAGAGAGATACAGTCCAACAACTGATGCTCCTTATTGCATTTTACTGTTTTCAAAAGAATGCCAGAATTCATGAAAACTTTAGCACCAAAGTTTCAAAGTGTTATGATCCGTTGAAAACAATGAACTACTGCAGAGAAAGCAACTGGTTTTTAACCTCCTGTATTTCAAATCAGAAAACTTAAATTCCAGTCAAAACCTTTGTATTTCAACTCAGCCATTATGTTCAAATTGTATTTCAGAGTCATAAAGAAACAACTAAATGAAAATAGTATTTTGGGTTACTTTCATCTTTTTAGTAACAAAACAGCAAACTGTGACCACCCACCTACAATAATATGAAGAGCTGAAGTTACTGGATCAGAAATGCCAACAGTTGAATAACATATGCAATCTGTTGAACCTGAAAAATAAAAAACTAGGCATCAATTTGTATCTTTGCAAAATAAGTATTATTGGCATAGTCTTCCAAATAAAACTATTATGTTCCTTTGGTTTTCTCCCTTTTATTTTATGGAACAAATACAGGGATACTGTATTATTGTTACTATTATTACTTATACTGTAACATTTCCTCCCCCAATGAGTACAAGTTATTGCTCTCCATACAAAGTACAAAAATTGTCACAATATAAGCAATAAATATGTAGCAGTTAGTGAAGGGAAGTAAGTTAATTAACATGGAAAATTTCACAATTACATTATAGCTTTTATATCAAACAAGGCAGGCATACATTGATTCTTCTCTGTTTAAGTAATTTCTTGCTCATTGAGATCTCATGAAAAGAAAAGAAATTGACTGGTCTGATGTTTTTTGTGGTAGTGATCTAAATTCCAGGATGTCATCTTACACCAGAAACTTCTGTTCAGTTCTATTATTTGAAAATTAATAAAAATACTTGCTTTCAGGAATTAGTTTCTAGATAGCGTAACAAAATGGATAGAGATGTACCTTCACAGTCTTGATGCAAAATACCTACAAGAAGAAAGGTGGGAAGCTTTAGGTTTCACCTATATGCTGTTTAGAAATGGACAATTCTCCCTGTTCGCTAGAGAAAACAAGAGCCTAATGTAGGGATCTGGTTTCTTCTCTGCAGCAAGGACTTGGAACTCAGGTCCAGACATACAGAAGTGTATCTGTTGCAGCACCTAACTACAAATTTATCTTAGTTTCTCCCATCCCTTCCATGAAACTGAATTCCTTCAAAGTCAAGGCCAGATATCTGAAAAGATAAACTTAGTGCACATACATGTTCTCACATTTCCTACCAACACATTAAGCTGAAGAGCAGCTCAAATACAATGTACTTGTTTTCTGAGGCCTTATCAAATTGAAATAGAAACTAAAAATGGAGGAATGAGCAACCATTATTTAAAATCCATTTTCAGTTCTTTTTCACTTTGGAAATAGGGCATAAGCAGCTAAGAATAGCAGCAAAGAAAATCCTTTCCTTTCCAATCCACTTTTCAGAAAATTGACACCTCTTCCCCTACCTGTGAATGGTATGACAGAAACTTCTACCAAGTAAACACTATGCAGAAATCTGCCACAGTGAACAAGCAGCAGCTCCAGGAGCCAATTAAAGAGAATATAACAGAACCATAGAACAAAAGAAACAGTGGGACTAAACAGACCTCTCTCTACAAGGCTGAGGTTGGTGCCAGTGTACCATTACAGGCATATGCCACTGCAGGACAGAGCACTCCAACTCCCCTCAGCACCATAACAGATGAGCTACATAGATGATGATCTCATGTAACGTTTAAAGTTCTATAGCAGAAAATATTAAGTGGAGTTCTGAAGGTGAAGCTATACCTTACTGCCATGTTTTTCAGTTTCATATTGTCTCCTATGCTCGTGAACAGAAAATTCTGACTACTTTTGAAAAGAAAAACAAGCAAACAATCACTGAGAGATCTGACCTAAACTTCTACTGCTGAATGTACAAGCCTAACACTTTATCCAAGTTTCTCATTTCTTCCAGATTTGTGTGCATTCTGCTCCTAGAATTACCTCAGTCATATTTGTCTTGATGTAAACAGTTTCCAAGTAGTCTTACACTACAGATGAGAGGAGAAGAGGGGAATTAATGCAAAATACATTTCAACACCAGAGGCTCATCGCTCTGTGATCTTCTATAGTCAATTAAAAGCTGATTCATCTGTTTGGCAGTTACACAGAACTTATTTTCATTTCTATTCATTAACTAGCAAGGAAGGGCTAAAATTAAAACTGAAGTCTGAAATTAATTCTGAGATTCTAAAATGGGAGACTAGGCAACATACCAACAGTAAAACACTGGTTTTTTTTTTTCCCTTGGAGCTGGTAGCATGGAGTAACAAAACCAGTGACCTATTTACATGGATGTAACTATGGCATTCCTCACACACATGCCAAGAGAATGTAACTAGCCCGAACACCACACCAAGCATGAATCTAACAGTACTTCTTTAAAGATCACAAAAATGTTCATGACTAAAGTTTTGAATCCTTTTGAATACTTCTTAACCAAACAAGACTTCTAGACCATTACGTGGGTCTTCACTAGATGTGGAACCTACAATTGTTGAAACAGCTCTTTGAACAGATGCACACATAAACCCACCAAAATCTGGGTTATTTCATCAGTACAAGTCTAATATGAAAAGCAGGATTAGAATGTAAATATAGCTTGAATAATATCCCATGATTAACAACTTAGGATTGCCAGAGCACTTAGTTTTGGGCAAGAAGCTTTCCATAGAGCATGACCCTTAACAAATGTTAAGTGGTGGCTATTGTACACTCTGGCTAAACCAACAGAAAAATTATATACATATTCTGCCAGATTTTCTTTGGGGATTTTTAAGGGCAACAGCCTGAGTGAAGGAACATAAAAGAGGTTTTTATGGGTTGTAAAGAACTACATGCAAATGTGAAGAAAGTAGCTGGACTGCTTGCTAACTGGGACCTAATTCACTTAAAAACAAAGCGAGAAACATATTCAGTATAGAAACTAATTTCTGTATTGGTTTGCTAGTAGACAAAAAAAACCAGCATGCAAAGCAATGACTTAACTTTCAGGTTAAGACACTTAAGACAGCTATATGTGTGCATGTTACACTGCAGACAATATATCAAAGCTTCTGTTCTGATCAAGGACATCTTGCCAGGATTAGCTGATGGCAGCTTCAGCTTGAGTCAAGGCACTCACACACAGGCCTCAGTGGAAGGGTCTTAGGAAGCAAGACTTCTGCATGGGACAAGCAGATGCAATAGAAGATCAACAGACTCTGCTGGCCCCATTGACCAGATATCCCCTGGTATGAGTTTAGATGCCCATCTCACTTGCAGACCACTAAATGTAAGCATGAAAATTTGAGTGTCAGTTTCAAACTGAAACTTACCCTAAGGAGATTAATTCCTTTACCTAAAATGCCACCAACCACCTGTGATCAAGTGCTGCAGATTACTCTGCCTGTCTTCCCAACTCCTACTTTAGTACAACAATTGTGTTGCATAATACAGTACATTTCAAGGATGGCAGCCCCACACCACTGTACCATATGTAGCTGTTGAATGTCTGAATTCTCCCAGCTAAAGAAAGCTCTCATCCCAGACAGCTTGATATTATGAACTCATTGAAACCATGAAGTATGTAGAGAGCACAACTTGTCTTTGTTAAAGTAAATATAATTACTTTGACTCTTTACCATACATTATTCATTTTCCCTGAAGTCTGTTTTTTATTAGGAGGTATCATACACGCACATAGTTGTTATACACGCAAGTTCTTCTGTGTTCTTTTCCTGCCCAAATACATTTTATATAAATACACTTAATGATTTAAAAATTAATGAAATCTTTCCTTTTAATTAATCAAGCACAAGGAAGAATGATCAAGATATTTAATAAAGTATGAAAAACATGTACTCTGCATAAGCATGTTTTGCTAAAGCAATATTAAAGAAAGCAAAGTGATGGACTGCATTACACAGAACGTGCTACAGCTAAATCACCAGATTTCCCCTTTGCACATGAACTTTGCCAAATGTTTGTGACTAGACAAGTCATGCAGACAGGTACACTCAGACATTACTTCACAAGTTTAAACTGGTAAGAGAACCACCAAAGTGGTTAAGTAAAACCAGATAATTTGCTGGTTATATGGAAGAGTTCATGCCATTGATTGGTGGACCAGCAACAAAACTTCAAAGTGCTCAAATATCTGACACATGATTAGATTATTAACTTACAACTAAGCTTTCTTAAACCAAAACACACACATGGTGTGGGCTACAAATATTTACTTTTGTGCTTTTATTGATGAAAAATGAAACAAATTGCAAACAACTGAAGTACTAAACTGAGCAGGTGACAGAAGCAAGTCAGCTAGATCTTGATCCTATGGAAAACAGTGGATTTAATAAAGAAATAGAAATACTTTTAGAGCTCATGAGCATTGCTCCATTTAAGATACTTTTGACAGGGGCAGGTTCTCCCCCAGCACACACAGAATCCTCAGACAAATTAGTATGAGAACAGTATTTGTAGTGAAAACAGGTAGAATAGCAACTTCAGTGGGGGTCCCGTATTTGTGCAGCATTTTTGTAAATCCATAATCTATGCAGTCATCACATAGTTGAACAGTCAGGTACGTCACCCTAATGACAGAGTAACTGCATGCTTTTGGCTCAAACAGCATTTAATATTTTGAAAAATTCTAGAGAGCTACTTTGTTGAGAAGTGATTTTTAAATGAGAAGGAGCTGGCACATTCAAAAGTAAGGGGAGAAGCTACTGCTACAGGGAGAGATGAAAGGTCTGGGCTTACACCCATATACCTACTCAAAGTTTTATACATCTTCCTTTCTGCATACAGAAACCACGAAGTCAAGTTTTAACATCTGCAGAACAACAGACTGACTTAAAGAGAAACAGTCCATAAAGACTTTGGTGTAGGACTCTTTGGGTAGATAATTACTTCAGCATAAGTTCAGTAACACAGGACAACAAAAACGGATTAGTCCAATAATTGCAGATTTTAGAGATGAAATTAACATCACAGGAATAAGTAATATTGACTTATCTCTATGGCAGGCCCACTATATTAAATGCAGTATTTAGCCCTAAGACTGTCATTTCAAGAAGTTTAATGGATTTAAAATGCTGAAGGAGGAACATAAAACATGCACTTCAGATTTCAAAGTGGATATACTGAACTTTGAAATGAGATGCTAACTAAATGGCAAAGATCATTAAATATTACAAGCATTGTAACTGAGAGGGCTGTGAACAGATCACTTGGAGTAATTAAAGAAGAAAGACAGCTTTTATTGCTATGCTTTAATGCATTTTTAAGATAATTTTTACATTCTAAATGATAGCAGTATGAGTCCAGTCACACTTCACAACTTGACTTGAATCTGTATTTTGTGAATGAATCTTCCATCTTTTTTCTGCATTACATTCATATAGGAAGCCTCTACTGTCTTTCGTGTTCTTAACTTCTACCGTGACACATCAACAGTCTCACTATAATCATACTGAATCCTTCAATCCTAAACATTACACAGCTGACCATCAGAAAACAGAGTGATCTGGATACACTGGAAGCCTAAAATCACTATAGTTATTAACTTTATATCTATAGTTTACTCAGTATTCCCAAGTGGTTAGATTTTCCCCTCAGGGTGGGTTGCAGACTTGGTTTTTGGAATGAGTGCAACAGTATTTGTCACAACACAGAGTGAAGTGGGATTTTTTTTTCCTATCTGCTAAGATCATTAGAGTATTTAAGCTAGTAAGTTCTCTTTAACTAAAAATGAACAGCAGTTGACAGCTTTATCCTCCTATTCTATGCCAAGTGTAATAAGAATACCAAACTACTTTGGCTTTCTCCAGAGGGTGCAATTTTAATACTAAAATGTAGATGAAACCTCAGTGTCCAAGCTGTATCAGGAATAATTCTCTGTTTTTAAGTTCTGTGGAGACATACTACTACTCTGAATGCAGTGAGACCACATGGCTGAATGTGCTTTTCAGGCTAGTAAGAAATAACCAGCTTTTAAGGCTGAGAGGAAGAAATAACTAAACAGAGGTTTTCATAGATGCACTACAATCTCTAAGTACTCTGAACAGCAAACCCATCGACAACAGCAAACAATCGATTTCCACTGGTAGAGTTGAAGAATGGCTGCAACTAAGAGAAATTTAGAAGTTAAAACTGCCATTTGAGTAGAAGTCTTTTATTCATGTCAACAAAACCACAATTTATTTCATCATAATGTTCCATAATGCATAAGAATAAATGATATTTTTCAACCACAAGACACACTAAGGAAAGAGGCTGTCCGGAAACTGACACAACTGTTCAAGAAACAAAAAAGGAGCCAAGCTGGGACTTGCTCCAGGAAGTTAGAATCATGATTTACAAATAATATTTAATATTCAAAAAAAAGAGCCTGCACAATGGAATTCTGCTATGAAATAAATCTTATTACTGAAACCCAGTCATATAGATGACTGTTTTAGCATTAAATCTTTTTCATTTGTAATTTCGAAACCTTTGTACAATTAAATTGTCAATCTCTGAGCAGAGACTACCTGCTGGATTTAGTGTTTGTCTGAACACAGAAACTGTTCGATCACAACCACAAACCTCCTCATTTCTCTTCACACAACTTGATATCACGAACTAAATGATAAAAAAAAGGCAAAAACACTGATCCACTGTTACCTTACCCCAGGCTCCCCCCATCACTGAGTAAACTAGGTATCACAAGACGCACAGAGCTTTAGATCTTCACCTCTAAACTATGAGTGGTATTTGTTTTCAGTATCTATTAATGAGTTCTTAAGATTTTTAAAAAAAGTTTGGTTATAAAGAAGTAGAACATAATGGATGAAGTTTTACTAGATCCATTATTTGTATTTCATGATTGTTTTGACTTGCTGTATTTCAGGATTACTGGTTTAGTTTAAAAAAAGGTCTTAAGAATTTCACTTATTTTTGGAACAGATTTCTTGCACTAGTGATAGAACTAAGGGATCTGTTGGGGTCAACACATTGCTAGAACTCCATTATATCAAGCAAAGATGAATACAGAGAACAGCTTAACCATGGGCTGGAAAAATACAAACCAGAACAAAACTCCAAATCTTACTGTCTTCAGGGTGGGTTTAGCTATTTCATAACTCAATTTAAGGTCCCTGTAATGACTAGATGTGTTAAGATTTGTTCAGTGACTTGACTACCTTTTTCAGTAAATAAGCAGTTTCCCATATTTACAGCAATGGATCATTTTAAATACTGTACAATATACAAACAGATCAAGATATATATTATCCTCTGTATTTCCAAACACTTAATACAACTTTAAGGCCAGCCTCCTTACACATCATTAGAAATAATTTTTGAGGAATCTGAATAATGACTTGGAGAAAATATTTGAACTATAGCACTGATTACAAGGTTGTACCTCATGTCAGTTCAAGGAATACAACATACAGCATACATTCAAACAGCAAAAGGATACAATGGATGAAACACAACAAAAAAACCATTAAAATACATAAGAGAATTGTCTTGATACATGTTAACAAATTAAAATATCACTGAAGATCATACTTTTTGAGTGCAATTGGAAAAAATGCATTAAGAAATTGCTGAAAAATCCAAAATCTTGCCTGAGGACAAAGAAATAGCTCTTAATATTGAGGTTCTGTTTTTTCAACTGTATCTTCTTATGGTCACATATCACCAGTAGGCAAAATCTTCTGAACCAATTGTGCAAGCAAAAAACCTTTCGTTCAAGAAATTTGCCCAAGTAAGAAAAAAGAGGAGTAGAACACTTCAAGTTCTATCCTTGTGAAGTTTATTATACATACTGACTTTAATACAAAGCTTTAACAAATAAAATCAGAGTATACTTAAATGTAGTAGGAGAGTGAAAAACCATAAGGGGATATTCACATTGCAACTTTTAAACACCAAACATTGATTGTACTGCAAGCAGAAAAGGTTAAGCTTCTTGCAAGTAACAATTCAGATCATTTGGGTCTGGACACATTCTTCACAAAGATGTAAGGAGTATAAAATTAGTCACCTATGGCTTGAGAGTAGAAACATTGTACTTCACTTGGTATATTTTTACAACTTGTACTAAATTTTATCAGAAGCCTTTATTTTATTTCTAACCAGAAGCTCACAATGTTTATTTCACATCCAGTTAATTCAAAGCTCAACCATCAGACAAGAAAAGGGAATAGCATAGAAAGGATACTGAACTGTCCATTTGTATTCCTACAGAGACATCAAAATTACTGATTCTGTTAAAGAGTTACAACACTTAATTCAGGCCTGGAGGAGAGAGCAAACTTGTTAATCTGCCTTGGAAGGAATCCTGGAGGACCAAATGGGCAGGATCAGGTAACACCTGTGACACTAGATACACAAGAGCAAGACTGATCCAAAGAATGCCTTTGTGGTCAATAATAACAACAATAATAATAATATCAGAAAAGACCTCAATTTGAAGAATGAGTTCTCTCAAATGACAGCAGTCAGGACTGCCTGAAAAATTGGCTGACATGGAGAACTGTGAATGGGTAGCACCTCAAACACAGGGCAGAAACTGCAACTTGGTCTGGAAAACAAGAACTGCTGCTCAGCTGCAGTTGCCCTGTGCTTGCTGTGAGAACAAATGGAGGAAAGGAAAGTCAAGGAATCTTAGCATTTGTTTGGAGTCTGTCAGACCAGTGGGAAGTTTTCACGACAATTCTAAATAAATTAGTGGAAGATTGGGAACTGGAAAAATATTTATCAGGTAAACTTCTGTTTAGTAAATTCCAGCCCTTAATGTGTTTAGAAGGGTATTACTGTCAACATCTTCTCTCATATTAACACACATTAAGCCACAAAAAAAGAAGTAGTAATTAGATTCTGAAGCCATACATTAAGACATACATTACAAAAGACCCTTCCTAAATAAAATGGCATGGGATCAATAATTTTATATGGATACAAGCAGCTTCAGTTAGGTGTCCTTAGAGAATATCATTGCTCAGATCTTATACTTAGGCCTAAATTCAGGAAGTTATGAACATGAAAAAATTTAAAGAAAGAATGAATAAATTAAACTGAAAGTTAACCCTTTCTTACCAGCAGGAATTATGCCAATCCTTATATTGCACTGGACTAACGATGCTTTGGGATTATTTTGGTCTATGCCAGAGTCCTTCTGCATTCTTCCAATGAGACCATGCATCACTTCACTGAACATGCCGTCCCCACCAACACAAACAACACTGCCAGGAAACACAAATTAGAATGCACACTAACAGTCAATAAACAACACGGCAAGTGTTCTACTTAGGGCATGCACTGGGCACACCAAAAATAGTTGTTCTATTCTCCTCCTCCATTTTTACAGGATATAGTAGCCCACAGTCAACTAGGCAATTAACAAAAAGCAGAAAAGAAATTTCAAGCTACAAAACTGCAAATGCACCTAGACATATCTGTAATGTTAGGAAAAAATGTTGGAATGCAACCTGTAATAATCTTTATCCTGTGTGCAGACAGACAAATACCAGTGGAAATTCACTATACAAATAAAACACTGAACAGGACTGTACATAGAGCTTTCTAAGTACACAAAAGGGAAACGGGGTACCTTTACTAAAAAGGGAAAAGTTGATATGTGCCATTTCAGGCAGAAGTATATTTTACACAATTTAATAGGAATACACATTACATGAAAGTCAAAATCCAGAGAAGTACATCCCTGCATCCTCCTTTGAACATACTGAGATACCATCAGACAGAAGTCATGTATAGCTACATAACCACTCATAATGAGACAGAGTTCTAAATGTTACCAGATGCAAAACTTTGTTTCACAAATTTAATTCCGGTCAGAGCTGGTACAGCAGCTACACAGATCCTCAATATGTTCAAGTTCAGCAGAGAGCCGACAGTGAAGCAAATACTAGGAAGCAAAACCACTATTTTACAGCAGTGCATATTTTATGAAAAATAATCAAATGCAGTCTGAACTCTAAAAGCATAAACATTCTTTAACTGACAAATTAATTCAAATACACTTCAAAGAAACACATGAGAAATCCAGAGTCGCATATGTAGTTCCTAGCACACAAGTCTAGGAATGTGTACTGTTGTCTATAGCAATAATTTCCAACTCATAAACTAATACTCATTCACATCATCAGCAACAGATATTGCAGAATGAGCACTTATTTCACAGGAAAAATTAATTTATCTAATTTTTTAAGTATAGATGATTTAAATTTAGTTATTATTGTATTTTCAGCAGATGAAAAGCTTAAAAAAACTTGTCATTTTTTCCACGAATGAAGAGGACAGTCTTAGAAATATAAACTCTCCAACTCTAAGTCAAGATCTAGGAGACTGAGAGAGAAAGAATAAAAGGATATTTGTTTTCAATTTTTGCAATTTTTTTCTCTTCCAATAGCTTAATTTTAGCCTTATCTTTCTCTGCAGACTAAAAAAAGGGGCTAAAGAAACAAAAATTTCCACATCAGTTCAAGTTCAATGTTGTCTCAGTACTAGTCTGCTCAAAGCTCCATCCAACCTGACCTTTAACACTTCCAGGGATGGGGTATCCATGACTTCTTGGGCAGCCTGTTCAGTGCCTCTCCACTCTTACAGTAAAGAATTTCTTCCTTAAAACTCATCTAAACCTGTCCTCTTTCAATTTAAAGCTATTCCCCCTTGTCCTATTTTTACATGCCTTTGTAAAATGTCCCTCTCCAGCCTCCATCTAAGTCCCCTTTAGGTACTGAAACGTGCTCTAAAGACCCCCCAGAGCCTTCCCTTCTTCAGGCTGAACAAGACCAGCTCTCCCATTCTGTCTTCATGGGAGAGGTGCTCCAGCCCTCTGATCATTTTCTATAACAAACGCTGTACCCAGGCTCAGAGGAGAAGTTTTATGAATGTCTAAAGCTATCAAAGGTAAATATGATAAAGAACTTCACATATGCAATAACAGCACAACCAAATTAATTGTAAACATCGGAAGACCAATGTACAAGTCAAACATATGCTGCACATGTGAAGGCCTCTAGTGAAGAATGTCTGAAAGAAACATCTTCCAGAGTGATTCTTACTCTTTAGCTTTATTTTACTAGTGGGTGAGCATTTCACTTTTTAGATTTATGGTAACAGCAAACAACATCTGTTAGAGGACTTCAGAAGCTAATCCACAAGTTAAATGAGTTTTTAAAGAACTACGGTCCCTTCTAATGTCAACCATTCTGTGAACTAACTCAAAAACTAGGAAAAAAACCCCAACCAGAAATAATTTTACAAAGGCTTGCGCAACAAGACATAGGGATAAGAAACCTGATACGTGTCACTTATTCCAAACATGGCTATTACCTGCACAATATTACAGGATTGTTCTGCACAGTGATATACAAAATCCTGCTATATTGTAACCAAATGAATATTTTAAGTAACTGTGCTTAAAGAAAAGCTGTTCTATCACAGCTATTAGCTGTTCTATCACTGAGCTACATCCACTGTAAGAAATTCCTATAAGGCAAAAAAGGAAGAACAAACAGGAAACAGGCATAAGTTATTTAAATAAGCTGTGTAAAGTAAAAACATTTGAAAACTAGTGAAGCAATTATCATTAAGAATGATGTATCTACTTGCAGAATTCCACGTATGGCTTTGCCACATAGGGAATCTGGAGATTAAATTAAGAAATTCATCACTGAACAAAGGGAAAGCCACACACCAGAACCAGTCAATGAGGACAACTGAACCATGATTAGATGCAGGAATCCAAAGAGCCATTTACTGTATGTGAGAAAAGTCAAACCTGAAGAAACACACACTTTTAAAATCTTTCAGATGACCACATGATTTGTTATTTAAAAAGAAGTTTTAATTCAAGAAGTCCTTCCTAACATCACTGTTGACCACAGAAAAAGAGTTGTACATGATGGACAAAAGCCAGGCTTGGAAAGACAGGCTGCAGATCCCAAGCAAACTGCCATTCAGGCCCAGCCCAGGGATAGAAGAAACATAAAATTCTGAAAAGATGCAGTTCTCTAGTCTATTGCTTATCCTGGCATGTTAGAGAGACAAAACCAAAAAAAAAAAAAAAAAACCAAAACACCAAGGGGAAAGAAATTCTACAATATGAGACTTGAATCTGCCAGAAGCACTTCAGATACCACCACAAGTGGTCACTGCCACTCGCTGTAAAAAACTATTTGCTAGGAGTGGGCATGGGTTCACTTGCCTCCCTTTCTGCTCTGTGTTGAAATTTCACCAACCATCAGTGTACTTATTTCAAATCACAAATCAAATGAAAAGGAAAACCACAACTAATTAGGTTTTCCTAGGATCAATGTTTCCCTTCCTTGAACTTCTGAAAAAATAAGAAAAATCATAGTATAGACAAAACCATTTATTTAAAGGCAACATTTTAAAGCAGGTGAAGTCTGGGAACTCAGCCTATGAATGTCATTTCTTACTAACACAATTTCCCAACATCATGCCCTTACTCAATATAGACAATGTATATAGCAAAGTACTAGAGCAAAAGTACTCTGGAAAGACCAAATGTGTTTTCTTTTTGCAACTTACCAGTTTAAATATACCTGTCAACAAGCATGAGATACCATTTTAAATACTGTAGTTACGAGAGTTTATCTGCATATATTTTCATGTTTTTCCAGACTTGTAACTTGTTTCATATCATGAACTGGAAACTGAAATGACCAGCTTTTTTATTAAAATATTCTGCTTCTACAGCAGACTTAATAATGGAATGCAAGATCACCATTCAGTCAGATCTTTTTTTAAAGCAGTAACTTCACAACAGAAGAAATGCAAGTAAAGCCAAATGATGCAGCCACTATTGAACAGCCACACAGAGAAAGAGGAACTACCTGAAACATTTCTAAACAGTCCATGTTTTTTACACACAGGCTGAATGCCACTGGTGCAGTGTTCTGAACTCATGCATGTCAAGACCACAAAACACTTCTGGGTAGCTTTTGAGCTACAACAGAATGCTCAACTGAGCAGAATTAATTTTACATTCATCTTTTGAACACAAATCTCATGAAAACATTGCTATACTACACTTGAATATATTGTGTTGAACAAGTTTACTGAAACAGTTTAGTTTTCTTTTTATACTCCTAAATGTGGAACTCCTACAGAAAGGAACATGCCCCAGGACTTTCAGCTGTTGCAATAAATGTATTAGTAATGAAGGCTACCATTTTAAATTAGAGAAAAGAACAGACCAATTACATAATATATCAGCTTGAAAAGAATAAAAAACAAGGCAAGTAAAGTCACTTACCCATCATATTTATAAATATTAACTTCAAATAAGTTGTCCTTAGCATGGTTAGCATGTTCAGTTACTATGAAGAAATAAATACATTAAAATTTATTATTAAAAATACTACTATAAAGCTGTACATAATATAGAATTACAAAAATTAATGTATAACCATCACCCATCATTCTGTTACCAATGTGACCATAAAACAGCCTGTCCATAAGATGTGTCTCAAAAGATTTTTGTCAGAGAAAGAATTGAAGGAGACATACACAGTATATATGGAAAAAATATTTCACTAAAAATTGTGCAAATGATCAATTAGTTTTAGCAGCGAAACTGAAAAAGAGAAGAGAGGCAGCAACTTATAAATTAAGAGCTCAAATAGCTCAGGAGCACCAGAAGTTTTAGTTTAGTAAGCAGAAAGCTGATAGAAGGTTGCTATTTACCTGACTACCTATGCTTTAATCAGAAAACATTCTCTACCCACAGTGTTTCATTTCCTTAGTAAGAAAAGGTAACCAAAAGAAATTTAGCTACTCAGGGATGTTTTAAAGAGTTCACACTGTGCTTATTAAGAAATTAAAATATTCATTACTCACTAACAACATCAGTGGATATAGAAGCCAGGCTGAAGAGTGGAGCAACTTTCTGTTCATAAATCCTCTTCCCTTGTCTTTTTCCTCCATAGGGATTAATATACACAAGCAACTGCTTTGGTCTAGACTCTGCAGTAAGGAAAATCACAGTATATTGCTTTTGTAGACAAAACAAAAATTCAACAAGCCATACAAACCCAAACCTATTAACATCAACGTAAACACTGCATAAAACACTTATAACTCTTTATTAACTCTTAAAACTCTTTAACAAAGAGCTTTAAAAGCCTGTTTCATCTGCCCTCTTTATTTTACTAATAGCAACAGTATTGAACAAATTGTTAATAAGACAGCAGGCGAAATTCAGAATCATTTCTTCTGACTCCTTAACTCACATTCTTACTCATCATTCTTGCAGTACCTTCCCTCTATACAAGTTCCACTAATTACATGAGTATCATGGGCGTACAAGACTAAAAGGGCAGCAATAGCAAAGGCACTTTTAAGTGATGCAAACATAAAAATACTTTAATATATTTAAACTATCTTCTTACTTTAATAACATGGTTAAATGCATTTCCTGTCTATGATCAAGTCACAATAAGAATGCCTCACAAAACTACAGGCTGCGCAGCAAGTGCTTGTCCTACAGTGTTAGTTGCCCTAAAGTGTTACTCCTTCCCACCTCCAAAAACACCTTTGATATTACTATCTCAAATTTGTCCAAACAGTTATGGATTCACGTGAGTAGTGTCAATGAAATTGACAGAATTATTACACCTCTGTATTAACAGATATACAAAACAATAATGCTTGCTGCACCTAGAAAACCTTTTTTTATGGAACAGACAAAAACTTTAACATCTATACTTCCTCAGATGGCATTCTAAACTATTATTTTAAAAGGAAAAAAATATCAGACTTATTACATCAGCACTTTTATAACAAATCCACCCAAGCTAGACAGAATGAGTGGTTTAAATCTGCTGCACACTCAAAGCACTATTCACCCTATCTGAGAACATATTCCCCTTCCTGAAGTACTTTGTTACCAATAAAATGAACAATTGCATTCAAATGGAACTGACTGCTCAGGCCACAGTCCTCATAGGTGTACTGAACGGGTGTACAAATCCCTTTTTTTGAAAAAGACAGATACCTTGTGTAACGTATACAAAACAAAAACTTTAAGAATGTTTCCAGTGCCTGTTCAGAGAGTTTTGCTTAAATGCTCATTTTTGCTCTGTGAGCCTGAAGTACTTGCCTGAGTCACACTGTAGGTGTACTTGCAACCCATCCCTTCTCCAGCTCTGTATCTCAGATGGGCTTCAGACCTACACTGTGGGGAGCTCATCCCTAGTCCTGCCTCCAGTTCCAGCTGTTCCACTCCAGCCTCCTGGGATGGACCCAATTACTTTATCTCATCTGGGCTGTAAATTGGACCTGCTTCTATCCCCACCCCTGTTCTGCCCACCCTGCTCAGATACAGCGGGACCCCGGTCAGCAAGGGCACTGCCTCTGCTATGATCAGCCTTGACCTCCTTTCTGTCATACTTACTCTGCTCCTGGTGCTTCCTGACATCTATCAAGGTATCTCTGTCACAAATAACTCCTTCAAAACCACTTTTAACCTCCCATGAAGCAGATGTCTACGAGTCTCAGAAATGATTCACGGGAACTCCTACTACATAAAACACATTTTGTTGATGACAGAGTCTGGAAAGGTGAAAAACACCCATAAATCTTCCAATTGCTACAGTCCTTGCCCTCAAATCTCTAGAGTACCTCAAATCCCTGAGCTTACATCTGTCCATTACTTTTTCCAAAGCTACAGTCATTTAAAGCCTCAGCTAAGCTTCCAATGTGTCTCTATTTCGTGAAAATAACTTATATCTCAGCAAAATTATACAACACCTACAGTCCTGACTGATTAAAGCACTCAGTACAATTTACTGAATATGCAAGATAAAGTAGTGATAAGGAGACACTTCAACTCGAGACTCCCTCAATTTATGAGCATAAGTTGCTCTGAAGAGTTCAAAAAAGCAGATATATCAAAATAAGACTTATTGATGTACAAGCCTACAAAATGATGGTGCAAATGTTCATAGTTTATTCAAACTTACTCTGCATTTCAAGTAATTCTTTCACTGCCTGTATCCACTGATTACATAAGTGCTCATCAACACACCAAAACGTCACTTTACTGCACCGCCAGCGGTGATTTCGGGCTTTCTTCACATAATACACTATTTAAATTAAAAAAAAAAAAAAAAAGAAAAAAAAGAAGAGGCATAATGAGATGGTTCTGTGAAACGAAAAATGCATTTCATCAAGATCTCCAAAATACTGACCTGTAATTAACCTCCACTACACATTTCTACAAATGACAGAAGCATTCAGAGTATGAACAGCACATTTGTAAACAGTTCAAATGAAAATAGAAATGAAAACACTTGCTCTAGGTGTCTGCTTAGAGCAGACACCTAAACACAGACTTGTTTTTAAAGAAGCCATTTCTCATCAACTTATTATAGACACACTTGTTCAGAAGATCACTGAGCTTATGCATTATCTGTATTAAAGTCTGCAATATCTACATAAAACGCCGCAAGCTCAAGAAGACAGACTGACATCAGCTCTCATGTAACCAACAGGGTGACTTTCATTACATAAAGCTGAAATTTGAGAAAAAAAGGTTTTGTTTGCTTGTGCATTAAGACCTTATACTTACTTCATCTACAGTATGTCCAATCACTCTCACTTGGGGTGTAAATGTGAGGAAAATACTCCACAACATAAAATTTTGGCATGACATCTTTTTAGCACATAAGTCACCACTCTTTTCCCAAAAGAGACATTTAATTCTGGCACTTTGTTTTTAGAATGCAGTCAATAATACAAAGACATTTTCATGCATACATCCTGATGGTTATGGATAATTAAAAAAAACTCCAAACGTTTAGGACTCATTTTTTCAGCCTCTCTCAATCTTTTAGTCAATAGTAGAAAGCAGGTGTCCTGTTGCAGAGTTATTGAGCAGTAAAAAGACATGAGTGTGAACACTAGGATATTATTCTGAACTTCATTAAAAATAACTAAACATAGCATGTGTTCTTAAAGGAAGAGTTTTATTTTCCAAGTAAGGATCTTTAAATGTAAACCAACAAATTTTTGGTGGGAGTTCTTTTATTTGTTTTTCTGGGACTTTTGTTTAGGTTTATTTCAGTTCGGGATTTGGTTGGTTTTTTTTGGTTTTTTGTTTTGGATGGTT
>VZTJ01002435.1:894428-1009972 GCA_013397795.1 Orthonyx spaldingii | reverse complement strand
CGGGCGGGGCGAGGCGGCCGCGGCGTCAGCGCTACGCCAGCGGGGCGGGGCCGCGGCTCCCGGATCGGCGCCGGGGCGCGCCCGGGCGCGCCCGGGCAGCTGCCAGGGACTGCGGGGTGCGGGAGGGACTGCGGGGTGCGGGAGGGACTGCGGGGTGCGGGAGGGCCCGCCCCGCTTTGTGTCCTCGCTCCGCTGGAGAAAGACGTGTGCCCTGCGACCCGCGGCAGGAACTCGCCCGCCCCGAGTCCTCAGCTCCCAGCAGAGACAGCGGGGCTGACACCGTAATGGGCTTGGATTGCTTTAGTGAGATTTTCTGCGGGACTGCCTCAGTGTCGATGGACTCTTCCTTCTTTCCCTTTAGACAGTGAAAATGCAATGAGTACATACAAATGTCTGGTGATGCAAACCTCTTCACCTTAATTCACCTCCCTTTACATAAAAACGGTCTGGGTTTGCCTTAAACACAGGGACAGTAATTCACTATAATTGAGCTCTTAATTCTTTGTTGCCTTCCGTCCTTGGTGTTGATGAAGTATATAACCATCAGCATCCTAGCAGGCCAGACTGAGCAGCAGTGACTCCACCTCCAACCTTCCTCCAAATCTGAGTACTTCCTACAGAGTTTAGTGGAAAACGTCTCTGGTCTGTTCTTACCTGCGTCCAGCCCAGGGCCAGCACTCCTGCTGGCTTTGCTCAGGCTGAAAAAGCTTCTGCACTTCAGCTCTGCTCTGAATCTTATAATATACTCACATTTCATTTACGTTTTACAAGGGGGAATAACTTTACACGTTTACAGGGGGGAACAGAGCAAGGGGGAATGATTTTAAATTGAAAGAGCGTGGGTTTAGATCAGATACTAGGAAGAAATTCTTTACTGTGAGGATGGTGAGACACTGGAACAGGTTGCCTAGAGAAGCTGTGGATGCCCCATCCCTGGAAGTGTTCAAGACCAGATTGGATAGAGCTCTGAATAACCCCAGGTAGTGGAAGGTGTCCATGCCCATGGCAGGGAGGTTGGAATTAAGTGATCTTTAAGGTCCCTTCCAACCTATTCCATTCTGTGATTCTATGATTTCATCTTTTGAAAACAAATGAGCTAGGCACTGTCATCCAAGTTATGTGTTGAAGACAGCCTTCCTGTACAACAAATACTAGTTATCATCTATCACAGTCGTTCCAATGTTCTTTCCTCTGGCCTTGAAAGACATGATGTTACCTTTATAGGTGAATGAACCTAGGTATGCCACGCTTCCACAATTTCAAGGAATACTTTGCTAGTTGTTTTGTTCTTTACATTTTTGAATCTGTCCCTCCACAGACACATGTAGACCTCTTTATACTGAGGCTTAAAGTTGGTTGCAAAAATCCATTGTGAACCTAAGTCTGCCAAATGCAGTTCTGAGCAGTCATTAATTGAGCCGATGTCGAAACAAGGAGCGGTCGAGATGAAGTGGCAAAAGATATTAATTTATTTATTAAATTCAGCTTTTGTATACAAAATGGACTCTCACTTGATTGGCCATTAGCTGTACGCCTCTTGCAGCTAATTGGCCACCTGGATCTATGAGAGCTCGAACACCTTTATCTTTGTTTACATAAACAACTAGATTCTTTCTTACGAGAAAGAGGTTTCTGTGCTGTCACAATTAATGTCTCACTGGTTGCTTGTATTTTGCCACCTGCAACATGTCCTATAATCCATTTTACACTTGGGTGGTGTAGTGGGTTGACCCTGGTTGGATGCCAGGCACCCACCAAAGCCTATCGCTCCTCTTCTTAGCTGGACAGGGGAGAGAAAATGTAACAAAATGTTCATGATTAAGGACTGAGAGAGATCACTCACCAAATACAGTCACAGGCAAAACACACTCAAATTAGAGATATTAATTTAATTTATTACTAAGAAAATCAGAGCAGGATAATGGGAAGTAAAGTAAGACCTTAAAACCAGCTTCCTCCACCCCTCCCTACTTCCCAGCTCTAGCTCTTTTCCCTGCAGTGGCAGGGAAATGGGGAATGGGGGTTACAGTCAATTCATCACACATTGCTTCTGCTACTGCTCAGGGAGAGGAGTCTTTCCCCTGCTCCAACACAAGCTCCCTCCCACAGGAGATTTTTGCTGTTGAACCCTTCAGACATCCTCCAAGATTGAATGGATCACTAATACAAAGCTGTTATCTTAAAAATATTACACAGAGGTACATATTTATAATTTCTCCAGTGGGCAAAGTAGATTTAATCTTTTATAGCCTACAGTCACCAGAATCATTATTCTTACACTGTGATCCATGTTAGCTGAAGAAATAAAAAGTTCATTCCTTCTACCACTCCTGGCTATGATGGTTCCCTTTTATTCTTATTAATTTGATAACTCTTTTTTGCTTAGTTAAAGCTAGAGTCTTGAACTGTGAAATACAGAACTGATAAAATATTCTCTGGTCTGTTAGAAGCCTACTAAGGTGTACTAGCACCACTGGCAGGACTGGCATTCCCCATTCACATTTCTTACTTGTTTAGATAAGAAGAAACCATTTATTTCTTCCTTGCACAGTTTTTATCACAGAATGGGTAAGGTTGGAAGGGATCACAGTGGGTCATCTGGTCCAACCTTCCTGCTCAGTCAGGGCCATCCTAGAGCATATTGCACAGAACTGCACCAAGACAGTTCTTGAAAATCTGCGGTGAGGGAGGCTCCACAACCTTTCTGGGCAATCTGTTTCAGTGCATGGTCAGCTTGACAGTAAAAAAGTTCTTCCTCATATTCAGGTGGAACTTCCTCTGCATCAGTTTCTGCCTGTTGCCTCTTGTCCTATTGCTTGGCACCACTGAGCAGAGCCTGGCTCCATCTTCTTGACACCCACCCTTCGGATACTTATACACACGGATGAGGTCTGCTCTTATTCTTGTTTTCTCAAGACTGAACGGGGCCATCTCCCTCAGCTTTCCTCGTAAGAGAGATTCTCCAGTCCCCTAATCATCTTTGTTGCCCTCTGCTGGACCTGCTCCAGGAGCAACATGTTGTGTTGAGGAGCCCATGATTTGGGACCCTCCATGCTACTACAGGAATGTCTTGGAGGAATTCTTACCAGTGCTTTGTTGAGTCTGCTCTGATAGTCTCTGGTAGTTCCCTGAATATCACCATGTGCATCCGTCTCTAGAAAGTAAAGTTCAAATCTGAGCCAACACTTTTTTTTTTCCAATCAGTTTTAGTACTTTATGTTTTTCTTCCCTGATTGTAGCAGAGAAAGAATTTCTAAAGGATGACTGATTTAGTAGACTAAAGCACATACATCAATTATTGTTTTACTACTTATTGCCTAAGCCTTTAATTACCACTGAGGGGATATAACTGCGGATGCAGTGATGCCAGTAAATTGCAGGATTTATAGCCTTGGTGGTAAAGACATCCCATCACAGGGCTCCACCCTGAGAAATGGCATGGTTGTAAAAACACCTCACTTTATTCACAGATCCAGAGAGGCCACAGGAAAGGTTGTAATTGTAGTTAACTTGGGAACAAGAATACATTATGTAACAAGTACAATTCACAATGTCAAACGGGAAGAATGCAGGAAGGTAACACAACTTACAAAGTTTATTGCTATGATCCATTTACTACCTATCTAGCAAACAATGCAATGTTTAAAGTCAAATTTCTCTCTTCAGTGTCTGATTTTAGAGTAGGTCATTCATCTAAAATGACACCAAGTGGTGCAGCTGTTTTTCCTGAGGGAAGGGGTGCCATCCAGAGGGATCTTGACAGCCTTGAGGAGTGGGCCCTTGCAAACTTCAGGAAGTTCAACATGGGAAGGTGCAAGGTCCCACACCTGGGTCAGGGTAATCACCAGTATCAATATAGGATGGGAGATGAAGGGATTGGGAGCAGCCTTCGGGAGAAGGACTTGGGGGTACTGGTGGATGAGAAATTGGACATGACCTGGCAATGCATTCTTCAACTGTATCCTGGGTTGCATGAATAGGAGTGTGGCCAGCGTGCCTCACCCTGGGAGACATTTCTCCCCCTTTACTCTGCTCTTGTGATACCCTGCCTGGAGTGATGAGACACTGGAACAGGTTGCTCAGAAAGTTGTGGATGCCCCATCCCTAGAAGTGTTTGAGGCCATGTTGGATGGGGCTTTGAGCAGCCTGGTGTAGTAGAAGGTGTCCCTGTCCATGGCAGGAAACCTGAGATCTCTATAAAAGTACTTACCTCTACCAACTCTGTTATACTAAACAGGATCATTACATGATAATGCAGGCAGTCAATTAAGGAACACTTCTAAGCAGGTACATCTTTTTAATCAACAGCAGCAGAGAGGTATTCTTCAGCACGACCTGCATTATCAAAATATTGATTTAAATCATTACAAACTCCAGCTATCACGCTTCCAAATCTCTTACAGGTGTACTTCTTCATTAGGATCCTGCAATTAATTTCTTTTCCATAGTGAAAATCAGGAATGCCCTTGCAGTGTTTTGGTAGACATGGAAAGTACTGTGTATCCAACCTTATCTGAGAGAGTGAGTCTAAAGTGAAAAAGATCTTAACCGCAGTGAAAGCTGGATAATTATCACATAAGTATTCTGAAGAAAAAAGAAGACTCATATTCCACCATACTTAGCCACTCTACTCAGTTATGTGTTGGAATTCTAGAGGGAATCACAGATTTGTAGTAGGAGCTCTGAAAAGCACAGCTAGTCACAGACGTGCAAGGGAGCCCTTCAGCTGCTGTGCCATGTGCTTCCAGGGAGGTGGCTCCAGGCTCAAGGACTCCTCCATGTCCCAAAGAACATCTGCAATTATGCTCAGTCCCACTGAGGGAGGGGAAGGAAGTTCAAGATCAGTGAAGTTGTTCCTAATATTGTTCCTTGAATATGTATGTGAGAGTCAGCTGTGCTCTTGTCCAAATGACAACTAGTGCAGAAGTGAAACTTTGATCTCATTGCTCAAGAATTTAAAATTGGAACCAAAATCAGGAAAAAGTTTTACTTTTTCACATTTTTTTCTTTTTTATTGCCCATAGATAACAATGAAGTATTTCTTTTCTTCCAAAGAAAAATACCCCAGGAAAATTTTTAGACAGCTTCTTGGGAATTATAAAAAACTCCTATCTCAGTTCATGTCAGACAAATTGAAATACATACACATGAATCAAATTCTGTTCTCAAATACACACACAAGTCACATTAGAATAGTGTAAATACACCAAAAGGTCAAATTTGGCAATTGAAATACTTTTGGAAAATGAGAACTAGTTGACCAAGATAATAGAACACAGGAAAATAATTCATTTAAAATATCAAAATACTGACTAATATTCTAATTCCTTTTCTACTTGTCAGCAAAAAGACTAAGGCATGAGTAAAGTATTCTTTCTGCTGATGGAAAGAATGACATCACCTTCTCTAGAAAAATACCTGAGCTATTTTAAAGCTCTTCTACACTTTTATCTTAAAAGTTTAAATTGCATTTCTTATTGAAAATGATCTAGAAAAACAATAAGATCAATTTTAAAGGCTTGTTAAAATGGATGATTGCAGCCGTTTATTCACTTGAGCCAAAAGATAATTGAGAGAAAGTTGTTGATATGCAGCAGGATGTGGGAAGAGATCCAGAAGGTACTTTGTTTTCTTGTGAAGTGTTACATGCTGTTCCTGAACCATGGAAATTTACAGAATCCTTCCTTTCTTCCAAACTTCAAACTCCCTGTATGTTCTCTGCATAAACTGCCTATCACTGTGAGATATACTAAGTATTACTTGTTTCAAGCTGTTATAACTGTGGCTCCCACCTACAGATATACATAGAAATATTGATTTGTGTTTCTTTGTTTAGGTCCTTATTCCTATTTTAATTATTAGTCTCAACCAAAGCCCTGGAGGAGCTGTAAGACCCTCCTCTCAACTAACTGCATCCTTTAAAAAACAATGAAATCTAAAGGTCTCTGTCTGACAGAATGATGATGCTCTTTGGCAGTGTCAGAGCAACCTTCCAGTACCTAAACGGGTCCTACAAGAAAGCTGCAGAGTGACTTTTTACAGTGGCATGGAGTGATACAACAAGGGGGAATGGTTTTAAACTGAAAAATCGGAGGTTTAGATTGTCTACTAGGAAGAAATTCTCTACTGTGAGGGTGTTGAGGCACTGGCACGGGTTGCCCAGAGAAGCTGTGGATGTCCCTTCCCTGGAAGTGTTCAAGGCCAGGCTGGATGGGGCCTTGATCAACCTGGTCTAGTGAAAGGTGTCCCTGTCCATGGCAGGGGTGTTGGAAGAAGATGATGTTTGAGGTCCCTTCTAACCCAAATCACTTTATGATTCTGTCAATCTATGAAGAAAGTGCTGGTGACATCAGAAATTTTCTCTCTTCTGTCCACTCCTCAACTGTATAATAAGAGTCTATTTTTCTCTACAGGGTATATTTGCTGATATTTCCAGTCCCTCAAAGCTGTAGAAAAACTGCTCTTTACCAGGCCAATGCAGACCTTGTCTGGAGCATGCCCAGGTGCTTTTTTACAGAACCATGTGTAGGGACCAGTTCTCAAGAAGAGCTCTAAGAAGCAATAACTCTGGGCAGGCAGAAATTTTTTTATAGTTCTGGTATGAAAGTATTATCAAACTGTGTATCATGTTCAACAACAACCTCCCTCATATGTACTAACTTTTATACTTCCTGAGTATAAGAACAGTAAGATTTTTTGATAGTTTATAACTCTGCCTAAATGGTTTTTTACACTATTACAGAGCATGCGTGTGGCACCAGCATGACACTATTGACAAATTTCAAGTGCGGGCTCCAATCTATGCAATAAAAGAGCTTCAGGAGGAAAGTATTGTTAACATAAAAATTCCTACCATCACCAAAGCAACAATTTTTCTTCCAAATCATTTTTAGAACTCTAAGTGGAGCCATTTTAACTGGATCTTTTATTCCCAGAGTGCTTCTCTAAATGCTTTGCTTCAGCAGAGAGGGCTCTAATCCATACCAGGGCTCTTCTAACTTGCACTAGACAGCATGGCCTTCATAAACTAAAAAATAAAGGAAAATTATTCTTCCATTGAAGATGGAGAGACTCATTTTAATGCCACTTTTAGAAGAACACACTGTAAAACTACTAATCAACACTGCAAGTGAAATAATAAAAAAGCACAGTGGAGAAAAAAAATCAGACTGACTGTGGAGGCAGTAGAAACAGCCCCTTTCCAAAGAGAATATAAACAAAACCAACAGCAAGTTTCTTTGAAGCAGAAAAGAAAAATCTGGAGAGTATATTTATAAGACTTAAAATAATCAACTAGTGAAATATTTTTAAAATAAAACAATCTCACAATGAAAAATATTATTTACTTCTTTCAGTTCTGGATAGCCTTATTAACGACACAGGAACTAAACAAAAATACAGATAATCCGATTATCAAAACTAGCAGATAAGCACAGCCTCATTATTTATCATGACACTTCAGACCAACCATTACCAAAGATATACTTAGTTGGACTGATTAGTCTAGCAGATAAAACCAGATAAAGCATCTAGTACTCAGACAACCATGGAAGCATCTCTGTATGCACCACCAATGGTCTTTATCATCTTACTATACTAAAATAAAATAAAAGTAAAAAAAAATATGAACAGCAATGTCATCCATGACAGACAAATCAATTCCTCATTTCCAAGTATCAGTGGACATATCTGTAGCCTCCCAATGTTAATAAATAAATTAAAAAAAAACCAAAACATAAACAACACAGACATCAGAATGTTTATGTGAAGAATCTACATTTCTAAAAAATGTTCTTGTTTATATAAAGCTGCCAGGATTAAAACTGTACTTGATACAGACTGAATCAGTTGAAACATAAACCTAATTCATATTACTATTTTAAATAATTTTCTTTTTTTTTCTTATTACCAAGGAGATGACACTGATGTATCATTTCTGACTAAAGCTGTAATCATTCCTGTGAACACAGGTAGATTGAGCTCACTCAGGAGCTAGTGAAATGCCTACTGACCAGTTACCACAAAATCCTTCCACTTCCTATTTGACATTTGGAAGGTTCTTCAACACTTTCATCAATTCTTCTCCTTTTGAACTTATCACCTATCAAATATACTGTGAAACACAAACATTCACACCAGCCTTCTTGGAAGACATTTTGACTGATATTCACAGGCTCATGCTTTTGTCATTACCTCTACATGGCTATGAAGAATTGGTTAAAGATGGATCTTGATCAAGAGAGGTTCTAAGACACAGTGACTATTTACAAGACAGCAGAGTTACTGTATGAGGAAGAAGGATGCTCAGAAGGGCAAAGACATTTGCCTAAACTAAAAATATTTGACAGATTAAACTCTTTCTTGTGAATACTGTCATTTAAAAATTGATTAGCATAGAGTTAACTTTGCTGAAAGTCCATTTTGAAAAATCTAATTACATATAACCAAGATCTATGTTTTCATATTTTATTTAAATTATTCCACCATTTTGATTTCAGCAGAAAAAAGCATACCTACACAATATCAGAACAAAGTTATTCAGAAAATACAGGCATGAATGAAATAAAAACTATTATTTCTTTTCTCAATCTTATCAGTTTTTGGACACAGTTTCATCAGTCCTGTTATTGATTCATTACAGAATTGGAAAGTTCACAGGTGCACAAATTTATTTTTTAATAACTACTACCCTTGTAAAGACAAAGTTCTCGTTTGTAGATTCTTCCAGAATTGCATTTTCAGATTAGTAAGGTAAATAAAGGAAGGGGTTTTTTTCGTTAAATAACAGTGAATTTTCTCCTAGGCACAAGTTTAGTTAATTCATGTGATTTAATTAAAAATGTTGCTTTCTGTGATTAATACAATATTTTAAAAATACAATATAAACTTAAAGTAAATGCCTAGAAATGTAGGTGAAATTCTGTTTTTCAGACCAAGGTTCTGAATGGTAAGATCAAAGATGGATTGAAGTGGTTTGTCTGAATAGAGCCATTTCCACTTTGATTGTTTTGCAGATCACTACTGTAGTAGAGATGATGACAGCTGGTATGAAGTTGTCTGAATCAGTGATACTAGAATGCAAATACATGCCAATACTTTGCATAAAATCCACAAGGCAGAGTTATTTATGCATATGCATTTTGACATCTCAGCATGCGTGTTGACTTGAATTGTCATACTCTCTTTTTGATTTTCTGGTATTAAATTTAAATGGAAAGCTAAGAACAGAATATAAAATTAGGCACAGCAAAAAAGAGGGCAATGGTGAACAAAGAGGATCAGCTCACAACTGCAGTTAAATATTTAGTCCTAGCAAACAAAAATATTCAAGGAACTTTGCTGTACCCAAGTTCATAGTTGTTCAAAGGGGTGACAGTCATTTTGGGGATAGTTAGAAGTATACTGAAAAGAAAATTCAAAGACTGAAGAGTAGTGTAATAAACATTTATAAGCTGTTTATCTTACCAGGTGGCAATGGCTGACTAATTTAGCACACCATTTAATCGGAAATGTATTTAGAGCTGACTAACTCATGTGTCATTTGAAATACAATTTATACAAATTGTAGATTTTGATGAAAGTTACATGTTTTCAAAAGATTGCACAGGATTTTAGTCAATCAGCTCGTTTAGTCAGAACTATGAATCAGACTTCAGTGTAATGCTTTGAAAAATCAATCACCTCAAAACTATCTCCAGACAGTGTAATGTGAACTGTTTTGTGAAAATCATGACTCTGAAAGACACAATTCTAAATCATTATGGATGAGAAATGACAATTAGGAGTAATCAATGTTTCAAAAAAGAACCTGAGTACAAAGGAAACATTCAAACCAATTGCTTTTATGGCTGTATCTATAAGTGGGAAAAAAGATTATATTCTTAATGACAGATTGTTTGTCTTGATTAGAAAAGAAAATGCAATAATGAGAATTGAACTAATAAAGCATTCATACTAGATTTAGCTGTGAGAATCTTCCTCCTCTGTCACATAGGATGGGCATAAGCCCTTAAAGGGACAGAACAGCAACTATAATAGAAATCAGGGAAGTAGTATTGAGTTAAAATAAATATTCAGTCTAATTAGACTTGTACAACATTCATTCCTCTTGCATTTTTAAATTTTTTTAAATTATGGGGCTGTGACTAGAATTCTTAGGACAGAAGCTAATGTAATGCTGTATGTGTCTTTCACAGCCAGCAATCACTGGCTACTGACAAAGCTTACTCACTGTGTGACTTACTCACTGTACCATATGCTTAATAATGTCAACATCACAAATCATTCTGGTCCTGGATGGAAGTGTTATGAACACTGTGGGATAGAACATGAAGTGGGGAGAGAGAAATGGAGAAGTGTGCTACAGATTGCCTCAGAATAAACCAGAAATGCAACTAGAGAATTAACAGAAGCTGATAGTACCCAACTACAAACAGGACGAGCAGAAGGAGATAAACCCCCACATCTTCCCTTTTTAACCAGTGCAAACCCCTGTACTCACAATGCAGTGTTTCAGAAGACAGGCAATGAAGGTTTCATGTGGCTGATTAGAGAAACATGCATAGCAGTGTCGACAGCAACACAGCATGAGGTTGGGTTAACACAGACAAACTCTTCCTACGTAACGGAATCAATGGCAATGTGGCTCCCTGAGAACTATCAGATAAAAAGCAACATGAGTAGTGACAAAACTGAATAAAGATATTAATTCATTTCACTCTCTGAAGACGTGGCTATGGGTGCAGATGTGCATGTACAGCCAGATGGAAAAACATTTACCCGAACCTCCAAATTCACTGGATAATAATGTTAACACCTCACCCGCTATTTAACACTTCAGAGTAATGAAAGTGTAATAAAGCTAGACTTCTTTATCTTTGTCTTTGAAACTTAGTTTCCTAATCCTAAAAATCTTAAAAGTTTCTCCTTTCTGTGTTCAACTCTCTGGTAATCTATTTAGCTGTTCAGAGAGTGTGATATATGAGAATAAACCATACTTTCTTCCCAGAAAGTGAGATACAGCCTAATGAGTGTTAGGGTGTTGTCTCCTAAATTACTGCCAAAAGTATGAATTATGGAAAGGCATAAATGTATGTGGGTAAAGCAGACTTAAAATGCAAGTCCTCATCATCACTTCCTATTCGTCTTCCACTTCCTGGATAGACACCGAAACTCTGAATTTGGACGCGAGCCATGGAAGCCAGTGGATTTATAATTCTTCTGACATTATTGACAGTGCCAGGGCTTTTTTCAGATTTTTTTGGTTTTGTTTAGCACATACTTGGGTGCTGAAACCAACTGTGATCCAGCTGCCTAAGGCAAAGTGCCCAAGGCTAATTGAGAGGCCTCTGGATAGCTAAGATGCCTGTCTGGAACAGGCAGATTATGACATAGGGTTTCAGAAAAGACCCACGTGCTCTGCAGCAGCAGCTGGTGGCTGGAGTGGGTACCCTGCAGCTACTCTACATCTGGAACAGTACTAAATACCTAGGTTTGAGCAGCAGACTATCATGCCTCAGGACTGATAACACTCCCTACCAGGGGGATCTCGAGAGTTTTTTCACCTAAATCCCAGGATTAGTGTTTTAGCCAGGGGAACTTCCAATGGTACTCATTTTGTCCTCTACTAGAAGTGCAGTCAGATCAAAGTGTGTGGTGCTAAGACTCCTTACATATCCATTACATGAGGGCTGGGAGGCTCTCCCTTGTTTAGATTTCCCAGTTAAGATATCTGAACTGATTTCCCAGTTAAGACATCTCCATTATGTAGGTGGTCCAATGCTCAAGGAGAAGTGATAGGCCCAAACTGGAGCATGTTCGGTGGCATAGTCCACAACCAAATCAGGAATGTTCTTGAAAAGCATTGCAGCACCTGATTTGGTTTTCTTCCAAACAGAAGCTGTTTCATGGGTACCACAGCTGTCCTCAGAACTTACCTAACAGACAGTAAATGAAGTTTACCAAGGTATTTGCTTCAAAACTGCATTATAGCTCTGAACCATATTGCTAAGGTAGACTTGGTTACACTGCTCATTCAAAACTTAGATTTGGCCCAGGGCTACAAGACCAGACCATTTATATGGTTTTATCAGCTTCACTTTTTGGTGTAGTAGTTTTCATGGTTTAGAAAACTTTATCTTTTTTTTAAAAATGCACCTCTCCTGCCTTTACTGGCCTTTGTATGTCACCCAAGGCTTCAAATCAGCATGGGCACCTGGCAAAAAGGGGCTAGGATAACTCAGAGCTGATGGCCACTAGCTGATCTTCCACAGTTTCATGCAGTTCAAGTTCCAGCTAGAGTTCAAGCATTCGAAAAGCCAAACAGGTTTCAAGGAAAGCCATGGCTGAGTTGTATGAGCTTTAGCTGATATCCCAGTAACTTCAAGAGACAGCAGCTAATGTAGAAACCTTTTGGTGACCACCAAATTAAAATATCCTGACTTTAAACAGTTTTGTAATGGTGAAGTTATTATCAGGCTCAAGTAAATCTTGTATTCACCCATCTGTAACTGAATGTACAGAGACACCCTCTACAACATCAGTATTTGGCTGAGTAGTGCACCTCATTATCTCCTCTTCCCCAATCTACCAATAATACAACACATACTGCTCATTTGTCCACTGCTACTAGTGATCTATCACACCTTAAATAAATAGTATAGAATGTCTGATTCCCGTAGTATCTATTTTTTATTGAAAGATGTAATGGACAGCTAGTGAAATGGCAGCTCTGTGAAATCACAACCATGTTCATCATTATCATGGACTCAAAGATGCTGTTGCTGTAAGGGGGCAAGTGCTAACATAGTTGCAGCTAATTCTAACCCCCTGCAGAAGACTCCTGGTTTTGGTTTAGGAGTCCAGAAGCATTAGCTGGCAGGGTATGTTCAGTCAGACCTGCTTCTAGGGTATGTTTGAGGTATTATCATACCATCCATGCTCCTTTTCACATGTTCTAGCTGACTGTATGGAAATAACTTGGTCACTTCCATATAGTCTATGCAAACCACACATGCTACTCAGTGCTGCTGGGACTTTTTTATAAATGACTCAATAAAGATTCAACCAATCCATCTAAACCCAAAAAGGTATCATATTATTTTGTTAAGAACAGGTACACAGAATCCTCCATTGATCAGAAATCCACAGGTGGTTGTATTGTCTGTGGAAATCTCTGACTCATAGAGGAGCATGGTAAGCACAGAAGGGCTGTGTCTGTTTAGTTTGGTGAAGAAGCTACTTCATGCTGATGCAATAACTAAACCACACAAGCAGTCAAGTTTCAAGTTGATTCCTACCAATTAATTTGGAAGGCATAATGCATTTTCCTCTTTAGTGAACAATCTTTTGTTTTCCTTGGAGACGCCAATATTTGAAAACTGATAGTAAGCAGAAAATCAACCTATAAACTAATTTTGTTGAGAGCAAGCTACTAGGGGATGATCAAATCCTGCATGAGATTTTGTAGCATGGAATAGCTCAGGAGTAAATGTTCTTCATTATTTTAGGGCAGTGCATAGCACAAATGCACAAAATAACACAAGCAATGCAGTCCCTAAGATGCAATCTCATTTGCTACTATTCGTTGTGGGGGAAATTGTTGGCTTGGAACTTGGTTGACCTTTACAATGCCCATGGGAAGCTCTCTCAGGCAGTCAGGTTCTTCCATTGTGCTTTAAAATCCAGCTCATTTCTGAGTGGGCAAAAGCTTTCATCAAATCAATGGTTGTTCAACAAATTATAATACTTTTCTCTGATGCAAAATGATGCAACTTTAAGAATAGTTTCAAGGCTTAATGGAAACAGTTCCAATTAGAAACACTTCCTTTATTACAATATTCTAGAACAATCAGCATGAATTGGTTTTAATAGCTACCCTTCTATTCTCAGGCTGCAGTGCAATTGGCCTCCCATAGCTGGGCACCAGTCTGAATTGCATCACTGAGGCTGTGATGAGAAGCCATGGGGTTGCTTTGGAACCCATAATTACTTTGACCAAATGTATCAAGTGTTTGGCCTACTAGCTTTGCAGTGTACAATCAACTTTTCTACCCTTTGCTGTCATTATCACGTGTTAACACCTATAATGTCCTGATTCCTGCTTAGAATCAACACACATTAGAAACATCAAACTGGTGAAAAATGAATGATGAGAAAAGAAAGAAGATTTTCCTCAGATTTTATCAACACTTTTTAATTAATATGTATGAATTATATATTAATCAATAAGTAGTAAGTATGTTTAAAGAGATTTAATGCTGCCTCGTACTTAAAAAACCACCCTAATTTCCAGTTACTGATTGTTTTCAGCCTGTTTCTGTAAGGCCACTAGAATAAAAACAGGAATGTAAGGGATGGTTTTTTCTGAAAATTCTAATGTGAAAAACAATCATTCACAGCTTTAATATTAAAAAACATAGCAAAGAAGACAGAAGGACTGCACATCACTCAGTGCAGATGATTTTTATATTAAAGTCTTGGGAAGAAATTAATCATCACTGTAAGTAGGCAGAACACAGCTTGGAGTGGCTGAATTGTGCTTGCAACCAAGGCAAACTGAACAGCACCCTGTAGGGCAGCTCAGCTGGATTCCTGAGCAGTGAGAGGCTGCTAACCATCACAGCCTTTAAAACACCACAGTAGTAAAGGCCCACCAAATGGCTTCAAGAAAATGTTTGGTCTCAGACCCAGTGGGAATTTCCTCAGATTTCAAATAGTGGGGGCCATATGCCAAGATCCCTGCAGCACTTCCTAGCTTGAGAGTAAACAGCTGAATGTATTTGGCACAGTTTTTACTACTGCTGCTCAAGCAGCTTTTGTATGAGTTTGTATGGGCACAGCTATCATAGCACTAGAAACACGAAGAATTCTTTTCTAAGTCAATAATTTTTTGCTAAATCTCTGGAAAGTGTGTATAGGGAAAGTACAAATTGACAAAAAACCTACCTTAAAAATAGATAAACATGCAGGAATTTTTACTCATCTCAAGCAGAAATCACCTTCTAATCATTCTTCTGTATGTAACGACAACACTTCCATGTGTGGGATGAAGTAGGATGTGCCCTACAAAATTCAGGAAGGACTCTTTTTCCTCTTTCCTATATTAACATATTTCCATCACAATCTTAATGTTGTCAGTGTTGCAGTTACTCTAACAAAGACTTTGTTTCCTAATGCTCTAATGCTATTATCAAAGTAGGTAGGTTCCAAAAGTGCAGATTAGTTGCCCCGTGGTCATGATGGCAAGAAAAAGGCCAGGTTCAAATATCATGCCAGAACTCTTTGGTCTGCAGCTGACTGACACGTGGACATGCTGCAAATGATGCCTGACTTGATCTTCAAGACTAAGATTACCAAAATATTACAGCACTGAGCAGTATCAACACATCTACTCCAACAGATGTTTTGCTGGTAGACTCCAGGGAGATCTCTTATCGTAATCTCATAATGAGATATTAATAGCAACCTCAGAGAAAACTGCTTGCTCTTTCTCAGAGAGGAATTATCAGTAAATGCCAAACTCCATTTATGGTAGTGTACAGGATGGAAATGCTGGTGTCAAGGAAAGCATTCCCTGGCTCCTCCTCTGCAAGTGGGAAGATGCTCCTGAGCTATGTTCAATAGGAAAAAATGAACATTTAAAGTCCAATACTTGGTCAACAGAAAACTGAAACCAAGACAGTGGGCTTTGATGATACTTTTACATGAGAAATAGTAGGACAAATTTTTATTTTTGCATGCTTAAATGAGAAATAAAGCATTGATCCTGAGTGAAAGCATAGTGAGAGCTACCTATACAGTGATTCTACAAGTTCAGTTTGGTGCATAATAGAGAACAAATGAAGTGGACTAATTCTAATAGAAGGGACCAAGTCATAAAGCCCAGTCCTCTCAAAAACACACAAGGCTCTTCTGTCTTGTGTCTGTTAAAAAGTTCTCAGATATTTTCACAGAAAAAAAGTCTTTGTTCAAGGTTACTCTTCTTAGAATTCATAATATCTGTATCTGAGCTCTTTAGAAAAATCAGTGCTTCTCAGAGCAATGTGAAACCTTACCACCTAGATTCAGTTTCTCCCAGGCATTGTAGATGTGTATATTGAGGCCTACCCGACAGATAAAAATCAATAAAAATGCAGGTTAGCTGAGCAGGTGGCAAAAGAAAAAAAAAACTACATGAAAGAATAAACATTCAGAGAACCACAGATGCCTATTGCTGGCTGATTTCTTCAGAACTCCTAAGCTTACAATAGATCTCTCAGATATTGATCCTTTTTCCTTGGTATCAAAGAGATGAACAATCCCACTGAAGTTTGCAGGAGCTGTCGGGTCCTGTAAAAGGCTTACAAGAGCACTGATAAAGTTCCTTGCCTGTTTCTTCAGCCAGAAGATCATATGGTTTCACTGTTGAAAGAAACAAAACAGCAAACAAACACTGAGGAATTCTTTTAAGGTGAAATAAGTATTCAGGCTGGCCTTGCCTTCCAGATGCAGAGAATCACATGGTTTCTGCATGAAAAGCAGGCTCTGCGTTGGTTAGGTTTGCAGAAAATAAGCATCATTTTTGTCAATAATTCTGAAGCTCTTACAAGCCTAGTGTTATAATCAGTGTTTTGATGGTGGCATGTAACAGTCAAATTGAGCTAGAAAGAAAATGAATTCTTCAAGATTTTCAGCATCCCAGAACATAAGGAAGAACCTGGGAGCATTTTTGACAAATTAGGCCTGAACAAGTATGATAGAAGTGAGTAGACATTGTTAAGAATGCCTTCTGTCAAGGTAAATGTATCTGTTTACTCTGAAAACGCCAATGAGCAACTTCTTCCTATTAGACAAGTCAAATTGATTCAAAACTACACTAGGTACTGAGCCTCTATAAAGCTTAGAAAAAACAGACAATTAATCTAAAAAATATTAGGAAAATTTATATATCATGGAAAGATTTTGAATTCTCCCTTTTTTCCTCTCCCATATTAAGGTTATTGGAGTCATTATTTTCCTCATCAGTATAAAAGGAAAAAGACCTTCACAAAATAATTCCTTGCCTTTATGTATCTAAATCCTCAAACTGGGTTACTTGGGACTTGAGCCAATAGAAGAATTAAAGGAGTCAACAGGAGGGTTAAATGATGCTTTGATATCTAGCAAGGTAGTGTTTTCCCCTCAGATGACAGGCTGTTCATAAGGAGCTATAGGACTTCCATATAGCCTTTTTGCTAAAGCCACTGCCAACTGCATGAAGAGGATACAAGAAGACTGCAAAAAGTTTTTTAATCCATTTTGCTAACCAGTTACGTAATCCTTGATTGTTGTATACTAATGATATTATCCAAAGAGATACTAGTTTAGCACTCTGAACAATATTAATCTCTTCCAAAACTTGTTTCTCAGCAAAGAGCTAAGCTTGTTCCAGCAAAGAGCCCTTTAGCTCTATCTGTCCTGCCTTTCACATGCTCTGGCCCAGAGGCCTTTGGCTCTGGTTTGTCTCAGCTGCAGATCCCGAGGCAGACACAGATGTGAGCGCTGGCACTGCAGCCTGGCCGGGGAGCCGGCTGGGGGGCAGGGGGAAGGTCTGCAGCACTGCACCCCCTCAAATTCTGCAGCACTGCACCCCCTCAAGGACTGCAGCGCTGCACCCCCTCGAGGACTGCAGCGCTGCACCCCCTCGAGGACTGCACCACTGCATCCCCTCGAGGACTGCACCACTGCATCCCCTCGAAGACTGCAGCACTGCACCCCCTCAAAGTTGAGCCTCTGTGAGGCTGCCAGCCCTTGCACCCCACCCAGTGAAGCGCTGCCAGGGCTATGTGGTCACACAGACCCAAGGGTAGGCTCGTCTGGTCTCAGCAGCATGAAAAAGGCTAAAAGCTTTTCCTCTCTTCCCCACTGAATTAATTGTTGGTATGTGAAGTACTTCCTTCACAAAGAGAGTATACTATTTAAATGGCTGAAAGGCTGAAGCCTAATGTGGGCAAAAGATGCATTTTTTCTTATTATCTGAGGTTGGCAGACATGTATTTACAGATGAATCAACTCATTTTCCTGGGCAGAGAGACAAATCAAATCCCTAGAGCTTCATACCATGGGAAATGCTTGGGAATGTATTCCAAGTGGCCCTTTATAAAATAACAATGCAGTTTTGAGCTAGCAGCTACTCATCAAAGTATTGATCCTTTCCTGGCATAACAAAATCTTGTTTAGATGATGACATAGTGTTTCCAGTAGAGCCAAGGGCACCTCAGCCCCTCTACAGACATGCTTGAGCACACTGAAAAGAGCAATGAGATGCAGAGTGCTGATGAATAGCTCTTTGCCTTCAAGAAAGGAGAACTCGAATGCAAACAAGCATTTATTAACATATATGTTTGTTTCCCATTTTGAGGTGGGTGAAAACAAAAGTACAAGCTTCAACCTTATAAATACAATAGAAAATTTCCAGAGCTCAGTTAGATACTGAAAGGTTACAGAACAACAAGAGTGTTATGAAAAACATCATGGCCAAATTTAAAGTCTACTGAAGGCAGTTTTATCCTAGATCCATCATTTCCAAAAACTAGATGAAAACTGACTGGTATTTCTCTGCCATAATAATTTTCTCATTAATTTTACTGGTTTTCAGCATACTGCCTACTATGAGCAATGAAATAAAGTGGACATTTTCTTCTATTGTGCAATGTGAAAGAGAGAGAAAATTGGGATACTATAAAAAAAACTACATATAGTTGCTGCTGTGGGAATTTATTCATTTGCTGTTCCCATATAGTCACACTTCAACTGGATAATTATTTAAGAGTTATGAAGAAATTGCCTGTTACTTTTTCCAAAGGAAAAGGTTCTGATACAGATCCCTTCCCATGAGCCATGTTAGAGAAGATGCCAACTCTCCTGACTTCTCAGTGAAGAGAGACAGAGCACATTTCCAGACAGACATTTAGGTTTCAGTTGGACTAAAACCTTTGCAGAGCCACGTGGCCCCCCTTTCTTCACTATGCAAACAGAGGAAAGCTCATTTTGAGACTTTAGACACAGCAATTTAAATAAATTTGTTCCATTAAATTTCCTTTTGCCAGAAAGATGAAAAGTCCACTATTCTTGGTGGTACTCTAACAAAACCATATTTTAATTTGATTTCTAGATAAGAATAAGCATCTGTATGCATTCATATATTTATGAATAATGAATATATGTATTCATATATTTACATATGCCATATCTAAAACAATATAATGCTGTCGAGAGCTTAATACAGCCAAAGAGACTTGAATAATACCAAGAAATTCAAAAGGGAATAGCTTTGAGAGCAATTAATAGGTTGTGGAACCCAAGGGATGATTATGATCATCTCCTCTGATTTTCTGCACAAAGAACATAGATTTTTCACACAGTAAAAACATCAGTGAGAACCGATGAATTACAGCTAACGCACAGCAAAGTTTAGTGCAATATAACTAAAACTAATAACATGTTCTCTAGTATTACTTTCCAACAACTAATTCATGTTACGGCTCTGCTACTTTCTGGAGTAGTGACTGCTGTTATCATTACTTGCAACTTTTAATTTTTGCCATGAGTGATTTTGTGTTTTTAGAGCATTAGTAAAAGTGTTGGCTAGCATTGACTGAGAACTGGTACAAACAGAAGAGCATCACATTCAAATTTATATAAGTCATAGACAACAAAGATGGTATGGGATCAGATAGATACTAATAATAATTATAGTATTATTATTATGGGAACAAGAATACAGTATAACATGAGCATTTTTTTTTTTTTTAGGGTTTGTAAAAGAATAGACAAAGCTTTGTCTGGTAGAAATCTATCTGTTCTTCCCTCGGCTACATTAATTAGTCCAGTGTAAGACACAATTCTTCTTAAGCAAGTCTTTCCTTTCAGAAAACAAAACTGAGAAGGAAAAAATGCAGAAGGTTTCAAACTTCCTTAATATTTCAATATTGTTCCTGTTCTGCAGTCCATGGCTGACTTTCAGTCTTGGAGAGATCTTGGAAAAATTACACATTTAATGTATTTATTTCCTCTGGTTACTTGTGAAATCTTATTTTAATGACCATGCATACTAGAATTATTACCACTATACTTCAAGATTTCAGTAGAACAGATTAAACCTTTGAGCTCTTTCAATTTAAAACGCCTTTAACTTCTGACAGCTTCCTGTGATTACCTTATCATTTTCTCTTCAAATCATAGGGACTCTCTCATGGTTTTACATCAGTATTTTCAGTTCATTTCTTGCACTAAGATTGCCAATCCTGAAACAACTATCAAGACCATTCAAGCAAAATTGCAAATTTTCATTTTAAGGTTTAGAAGCTAAGCTGTTCTCTTTTATTACTTTACAACATGATGCTACATGCTGTGTTATATCAGAAAGTGATATGAATAGCAAAGTACTTAAATCTCATGTTTTAGTTTGACTTTTCTTTTTTTCACTTAGCTGAAAACTGTCAAATATTCCCACCCACTTCTCAAAAGTAACAAGATCTAAAAAGACCAAAATTGCCGGTTTTTATTTTTCCTCAAGTTCCCTCCCAGTATTAAATATAGGAAAACATTTATCATTTTCAGCTAAAGACTACTTTGTAAATCCAACTCACTAACAGAATATACTTCCTGGGTAAGGAGCAGCAACACCTAAAAGAAAATGTATAAAATACTTTAGCTTTATCATGTATTTTCACCCAAACATCTGTAGCTACTCCCATTTTCTTTGCACTATACTTTTGTTTATGTCTCTGTCACCAAGCTCTCAACCTCTCTGTTACTAAATCCTAAGCCTTGCCAACACTCTCACTAGTAAGATAGGCTGCTCAGCCATCAGCATTACCCCAGGGTACTCACTAACTCTTTTCTACTGAAAGTCATGCTGGAAAGACTCTGTTACTAGGACTCCAACTGCATTATCTTCATTATGCTTGTTATATTTACATTTGCTTTTGTTCAAACAGAAGCATACACAAACCACAAAAAAAGCAATAAATATTCAGTAATGGACAGTTCATGAGAGCTGACACAGACTTACCTCTTAAGTAGCAAATTCCATTCCTCTTTCAGAAGAAGAAAATATGACTTTGATACAACTCACTTGACTTGAATAATAACTATAATGTATTATACTGAAGATACTTCTGGAAATTATATCTATGCAACACTCTGTAAGGCCAGCTGGAATTTTTTTATTCTATCCGGTATTTTTCATTCACCTTACACTACCTGAACTTACTCTACTACTAATCCTTTTTTACAGAAATTGTATTAATAGGACTTCAGTGCTGAAAATATGTGGAACACTAAGGAAGAAGGGAATAAGACTCTTTTCAGTTCAAGTGTACATTTCAACTGCTATGCAGAGAAACCCTGAAATGGGATTAAAAAGCAAACAGTGAAACTTAATTACCTTCTAATACACATTTGGATCAAAGATAAATTAATTAAGAGATAAATAGGGTCAAATAGCATGGTAAAGGCTTTGCTATCTTCGAGAAACACCAACAAAAACTAATCCCCCCCACAGACACAAATGACATGAAAAATGCACTAACAGTGGCTTTGAGACATGAAAAGAGATATCAGTGGTAGACTTAGATACAGTGATCTAAGAAAAAAACATAAAAGCACTAGTGATGAAGCTGGATAGTCAAAGACAAGACTAGAGAAAAAAAGATCCCCAAGCCCCAAAACCCAAACCTCAAATCCTAAATCCTGCAGCAGTCAGTCATGAATATTGTGAGATAACAAATGTGTGCTCTCAAGATAAATGATAGATGTCAATTAACACACAGCTTGATGCATTCTAACACCTGAAAATATCTGCTGAAGATAATCCATTGAAATTTCTATGTATCATGGTGTCTCCACTCTTCTTAGATATACGGCAGGAGTTAAAGATTTACTTCTAAATAGCTTTTTTTGACCAAAACAAGGAAGGGGCCAAGGATATTATTGATGCTATTGGCATGCCAAATGCAACACACAGAAAACCCACAGACTGTCCAGACAACAAACTAAAATAACAAAAAAGTAAATAATGCTGATAAATACTTCTGTCTGTGTCTGGTGTTTTCTTGAAATATGAGATTAAGTTGTCCATTAGAAGAAAAATGACCACAATGGAGTGGTTGAACCAAAGCACCTAAGCTTGCTGTTGAATTCCTTCTTAGAGTTACAAAGACACTTTGTTTCAGATACTTTCTCAAAAAAATGTCAATAATACAAACTGTGAAAAGAAGAAAAAAAATGAGGCACATAGTAAGATGAGCATGGCTGTTTTAAACAGAAACCTATGGGATCTGAGAGCCCTGCTCACTCTCCTATTACATGCCCAAATCTAGTTTTGCACTCAAGTAATTACAGATGATTCTTAAGGGAAAAAAAGCGCCAATTCGTAGATTCAGAAAAGCTCCCTACACACATCTTTTACATTCTGTCCTGTTACATGTCCAGTGTTTAGACTAAAGAAATAGCTTTGCTATTTGTTATGATTTGCCATTAAAAAAAGGAGGGGGAGGGTGTGTTTCTGTGCCTGTTCCAAGGAGTTGCCTGTTCTTACTGCTCTTAGAGAAATGGTATTGCCTATTTCCTCATCAAGTCACAGTACTAAACAGGTCTCCTGGCATCTCTAAAGCTCTCCCAATATCTCAAGATTTTTAACTTCAAGAAACATAAACTAATGCTCCAATGATTTTGCTTTTCACCTTGTTCTGATAGTAAGCTGAATGTGAAATTGAGAAATTGATATGAACTATATAATTTAAAGAAAATAAGTTTCTCTCAATAATTAACAAAAGAGAATTATCATGGTTCAGAGCCAAACACATTGATTTATTACTCTGTGTTTGAACGTCTGTCATGCTGTAATGCTATGTTTAAACACTCCCTGTATGTACAGGAGGCACAATTAGGTGGAATTTCAAGGAACTAGAAATAGGTTTGAAAGAGAACCTGTTGCTTTTGCCAACCTCAGAGTTCTACCCAAAATAGTTCCACTTACGAAGCGTCCTGCTTTCTCTGAGTCATTTAAGCCTTAACTGCATATTGCATCAGACTTCAGGAAAGAGCATTTCCATCCACTGTGCTGCCGGTGAGCAGCAGTCTTGGACACGGAGTGCAGCTCCAGGCTACACCCAGCAGGCTGTGTCAGTTGATGTGTGGACAAAGACAAAAACAAAGCTAAAACCCTTCACCTAAAATACATAAAATGTCAACACGAGCACTGTCACTAATATTTTAGTGAATGACAACTTTTGAAAACTACTCACATCAGTCTTCTAGACAGAGAAACAACAGGCAAAGACATTTACCCCAAGCCAGCACTTTACTTATTTATCTATTTATCTATCTATTTATTGATTTATTTTTCAATCTCACAGCCTTCTTTCAGTGATATTGAATAGAGTGTGAGTGTGCATGATTCCATACATGTGCATTACCAATGTGTAAATGTGTTTTGGTGAATTTGTTATTATTTTGAAAATCTTTTTCAATTTATGTGTAATAGGAAAGGCCACAGAGAAAAAGTTACAAAATGCCACGGTGATGGCTTTTCTTCAGTGATGACTCCACCTGGCCATTACTCTCTCATGTTGACTCCTTCTCTCTTTTTCCTCTCCAATTTTCTGGAGAAAATCTGCACTGCCCTGAAAGAGGTCTTGTGACTATGTGATTTGCTGGACCATGTCTAACCTCTGTGAATGTAGCTATTGCTTATCCCTCTTCTTTCACAACCCTGTTTTCTTTCTTCCATGGTTCTACATGATTGCTTATTCCTTTTATCATACCTTGCCTCATCTTTTTGTCCAAGTACCAAGTACTGTACCCTCTGGGATTGTTTTCTACCCAAGAATAACTGTTGTCTTCCTCTCTCTGATTCTACCTGAATTCTGATTTTGGGTTAGCTTGCTTGGTGACTTCATTTGCTCAATTTTACTTTAAAGAACTGTTTCTTCCATGGTATTTACAATAAAGCACATGGAGACAATGGCTTGGTAGAAAGACGTGCCCATGGACCAGACAAAACAGTGACCAGCAAACATAGAAAGCCCTGCGTGCTTCAGAAGAACTTTCACTAGTTTGTTAAAGTACTAAAAATGTCCAGAAAATAATTGTTCAGCACAAAAGTGTCTCATTTGAATTCACTTCTTTTTTCCTTATTGATTAAAGCAAACAGAAAAAATGCATGTAGGGACACATGGCCTTGTCAGCTCGTAGAGTGAGTTTAAGCCACACCTCACAGCTGTGTGGACATGGCAGCACGTTGCTGACACAGCAGTGTAAGGATCAGCATGGAAAAACACTCCCAGCTTATACAACTTTATCAGCAAATCCTCCTGGTCTGAGTGCAGCTAAGTTAGCAGGGGAGTGCTGTTGTCAGCTTAGTTAAGTATGTTTAGCAACAACCTATATTCTCACATCTGCCATCACAAAAACTTCTTTTCCCAAGACACACTGCACCTCCACAGAGAAGTCTGCCTGTGTAACCACACCAGCACAGCAGAAGCTTTCCAGAACAGATGAGCTAAAACCCAAACTGAAGATCCACCTGGATGCATAGCTCACCAGCTAAATAAGCTAAATAAACACCCCAGTGCCTACTTTGTTCAAAACATTACTAGTGCAAGCTACAACACTCCTAATTTTGATCAGCCAAGAGCACGGCTACACATGTACATTTTAGAACATACCGAAACTTCCTAAGCATCCTCAATAAAAGTCATCAACTGTATGCAGTTACCTGATTCTGGAAAATGCTCAAGTTAAAAGGAATGCAAAGAGAAAAAAAAAAAAAAGATTTCCAAAGGAAAAGGAAGAAAAGGAAAAAGAAAAAAGTTCACAAACATCTCTGTAGCTCAATACATCATTTGACCATACTGCCGGCAGACCTCTTCCTAACTATATATTCTTTCATACAACTTCTCATGAAACAAAACAAATACTCCAGTAGAGATTTTAATATTTTTTATTGCTCTGAAATAACAAAAAATCCCATACAAATGATACCTGAAATATTACTGCAGTCCCCCTGAGGCAAAGCCTAGTTAATGCATCTGTGCAGATTTGAAATAGCTGGTTTGGATGCTTGGATGTTCCTGAAGACTCTGCTCATCAGCTGCAGTAGGTGAGTCCCAGCAGTGACTGCGGTGTCACTGTACTCCCTGAATGTCTGCACCTGGACACTGGAAAGTTCTCCACAAACGTCAAGAGACTGACAGTGCAACCTGTGCCCACCCTCAGCTGCCATGTTACATTTCTGTAACTAGAAAAGTTAAGTAGTAACACTCCTAAAATACATGCTCAGACCAAATTCTCCTTCCATAGCTGAGAACTTACCTTCTTGTGATACTCAGTCAGTACCATTTTATAAGTCCTCTTCAAGGACACATCTTTGTGGCCAGATCACCTTGAGTGGTGGGCATAAAGAATTGCACCCAACTTACCTGATGAGGTCTTGAATCGTTCCTCCTTCCAAATCCCTTGCATCTCCAGAACCTGGGCAACACAGGTTTGTGTCAGAGATAAAATAAAACACAGAATAAGGAGAAAATATAAAAATGAAGGGAAAGGGAATAAAAAGTGTCCTTGCCTTCTTGAAAGTCAATAGCAGCCGGGTCTGTAGGACTTCAGTTCACAGGTCTAAAACTGGCAGCAGCCCTTCACAGTAGCAGAGGAGGGCACTTTCAGTCCTTGATACAAATGTAGCCCCATTTGCACTTTATTTAGGGAGAAATCCATGCAACAGTGAGCTGTTTCCAGCACAAAATCTGCAACACATTAAAAATCTAGGTGCAAGGTAACATACACTTAGTATAATGAAATATTAATAATGCAGTTAACCTTGTACTGAACTGATTATGTAAGTCAGCAAAACCTCCACTGCTAAAAGGAACCAGAAGTTCCACGTGGCTGCACCAGACTGATACAGAAGTTAAATGGTGTCACCTCAGGATTCAGGTCAACTGTCACAAGGATGACAGATGGCGCGGGCTATCCAGGCTGAATCTAACTACGTTTCCCTTTGATAAATATCAACAATGAACAAATAAAAATAACTGAAACACAGTTTTATCATTCATATTAATGCTAATGATAGAATGTATGTTTTATTGGATTTATCAGTTTTTTGACTGTCACGACTGAAATACTTAGTTTTTGTATTCTAACAGCAACAACTATAATTTAGATTTATCTAGCTATGACCAAGCAAAGTTCCAGTCATGACTTGGCAGGTTTCATGTCACTTTAGCTAATAGACAGAGATAATACTACATTTATTTTTCTTGTGTATTCCATTAATGCTGATGATACCCAAGGTCCAGAATCTAAAATTAAAAGACACAAATAGAGAAGGTGATACTACCTACAGCAAGCATATGGATCGATAACTAGCATTGAAATCATAGCTTTTACCTGTGGAGTGTGATGTAGCAAGATCTGTGCAACATTTCATTTTTGTCAGTTCTTACAAGCAAAAGTAAATCCCAAAGCAGGAAGAAATTTTTTTCTTTTTAATTCTTAAGAAGTAATTTACACATATAATACGTACTGAAGAACAATCATTGCACTGCAGATCAGGTCTTATACTACATGCCAGTTTTTTGGCTTAATTGTGGCAGGATGTTCCCTGAACAGTTGTTGATATGTCAAATTATATGCCAAATTGCATTAAGATGCAACAAAAAAACCCTGTAACTCAGCACTGTTGTATCAGGAGCCATACTCCAAAGAATAACATAAAACCATACTTATTTTGTTGGCAGAAGTGATGTATCCTTGGATCAGAATTTCTGGGAAATCTAGAGATACAAATAAATTCCCTCAATCTTGCACCAAATCAAAGCCATAAATGAAGTGGGTGCAATGACTGGAGAACTTTCAAACTGAGAAGATTAAAGTCCTCTCCCTCCACTGAGCTGGTAATTGGAAATAATTGTAAAAAGATAAAGTAGAAAAATGTGATGGCTGTTGTTATAAACCGATGCCCACTGATCTTCAATTAAGGTCTCCGTCCATTTACAAGGCGAGTTTTGCACTTCTAAGCAGTACTCTGGAGGAATTGCTCTGTACGGTTCAATCAAAAAGGATTAAAGTCTGAAAACGTCACACTCGGAGAGCCGCGAACTAACCCCTGAGTTGCAGGAGTGCTTTAGACGAGGAACACCCACGGGAAGCTCCGTGACGGGGCTCTGGGCAGGGCCGGGCCGGGGCCACAGAGGCCGCTGCCCGGGGCCGCCCCCGCCCGCCCCCAGCATCGCCTCGCTGCGACTGGCCCGGCCGGACCCACCCGGCAGCAATCTCACTTCTGGTTGGCTCAAGCTTCCGGGTCCCTCTGCGGAGCCAATGAGGCGCGGGGTTGTTTTCCCGTCCCAAGATGGCGGCGCTCAGTGCTGCTCCCGTGGAAGGGAATGGCGGGGAGTGAAGCCTGAGGGAGCGGGCCGGGGCCGGGGCCGCCAGCGCCGAGGGGGATGAGGTGACGCCGCCATGGCGAGCGACGGCGGCAGGAAGCAGTTCTGGAAGCGAAGCGGCGCGAAGGTGCCGGGCAGGTGAGAGGAGCCGCGGGAAGGTCGGTGTCGTGGGCCCCCGGACGGTGCCGGGCCGGGGTGCGGCGGCTCTGCCCGTCCGGCTTCGCTGTGACCCCAGCACCGCGGTCCTGTCCCCTTGGCGGCTCAGTCCGACGGGACCTCGCGGGTCCTGTGAGTCTCCGCTGCAGGGTCCCGTCGGTCACTGCTCGGAGCCTGCTCGCTCGTTCGCTCAGTGCTCGGAGCCTTCCAGTGCTGGGCACGTCCACCTGTCTTGTGGAGATCGCTGGTGGTTAGCAAGCGTTGGTGATAACTTATATCAGAAAGGCTGTTAAATAATTATCTGAGTGTGAGTTTCCAGCCAGACATCGTGGTTAAAGGAGTTAAAGTGATTTTGGGGATGTATTCGCCGGGAAATTTTGAGTGGGAGGATGTGTTTGTAGCTCTCAGCAGTGCCAAGTTAGGATGTTTTGAAACTTGATAGAAGTTATGGTATTTTTGAAATACTTTGCAGGAAACTGCATCTTCTAGGCACAGAGACGTGTTTTAGTTTCTGCCATGTATTTCAAAATATTGTCAATTTCTCAGCTTTCTTGCTGAAGGTTGAACAGCAGACCAGTCCTTGTATCGTTGCAAAGGGCTATGAGCACATTCTCCCATTCAAGATTTTTCGGGGAATAGATCACCAAAGTCACGTTAAGCCTTTTGAGTGTTACATCAGGCTGGTAATGCACGCCCAGATTATTTAGCAATAACGTTCTCTGGTCTCTTACCTAAACAGTTCTCACAGTACAGTTTTCTCTATTATTTTTGTAAGAATATATCAGCTTGTGGTTCTCAGAGAACAGTAACTCTGTATTTCATACCTTTTACCTGAATTCAGCAACACAGTCCTGCTCATCATTTACATTCTTACATTTTCAATTACCCATAAACACTAACTGGGAGAGGTTTTGTTTCTCTGGTTACAAGCTAACTTTTTTGGTCCAACTGTTCTTGTTCCTCTAAAACGTTTTCTTTGTAATTTTGCTGAAACTCTTGAGGGTAAAACACTTCTGGCCCTCCTCTCTTGCACAGGGTCTCTAAATAGTTGGACTTAATTTGCAGGCAATTTCAGGCTTGTGGAAAAACTAGGACACTCTGGAGAATATGCTTTTGATTTTTTTTTTTTTTTTTTTTTAATGGCATGGCGAGGATTGTTTTTGATTTGTGTTTGAGTGGATTTCCATTGCAATTATTCACAGAGTGGTGTAGGGAAAAGGCACGTTCTGTGTGTATGGAAATGGACAGTGACACCCAACCCTCATGTGCGCACAGAGCAGGAAACTTGGCTATGGAGAGGATGGTATGTGGTTGTGTGGAAAGGCTGGTGGGGGACTGACATTTTTTTATTTCCATGGAATCACATAAAAATCATTAAAGAGTTTCTATAAACCACCATTTTCAGTCACCACTAGGGCTAATTTCACTGGTGTTAATGCTGCACCTGTTGTGAAAGTCCAAGCTTCTCTTAAAAGCTGTTACGACTGTAGTCTTTTTGGCTTGATTCTATCTCAGGTTTACTAAGGTTGGACTTACTTACCTTTATGGTCTGGAGATTATCTTTGGTATGTCAGGAGGGCATGTTTGTCTCCTTTTATGTGGTTCTTAGTACGGGTTTGGGTAGATGTTAATGTTGCATATTATTTATTTTTCTTACAATTAGAGAATTCTGTAGTAATAATTTCAGTTATGAAGCCACATGTAAATCTTGATGTGCCTTCTGTGGAGTTTTTTTACTTACAAAATAATTTTATACCCAGTAACTGGGAGGTAATGAACTTTTAGTTTGTAGAGAGTTTTGGTTTTCACAGAATAACATGCTATTTTGTAATGTTAGAGACCAGTGAATAAGTCTGTCTTTGGAAGCTTATTTGTTTCAAAGCATTCTTTTAATGCTCCTATGGCTTTTATTCTCTAACTTGTCACCTGCTGTGTTTTTCTGTAGTTTTGTCATCCTTGTACTTGTCTGACTGGATTTTGGGTGACAAAGGTACATAGAAGATTAAACCTATATAGATATTTCTTTGAGATTTTTTTTTTTTTACAAGAGACAATTGAGGAAAGGATAAATCAGAGGAGGGAATTTTTGTAGATTCTTACTGCAGAGTTAACTTATTTCTTGTTTTAATTCCTAGTTAGAAAAATAAAGTAGCCTAAGTTAGCTTAGGTCTCACAAAGAGTTTCTGTTGAGCAAATCCGTGATTTTTATTAAATTACTTCTTAGTGTGCACATCAGTTGCAGCTTCATTATTTTTAGTGGTATGTGGAATTCTTTGAAACAGAGAACTGTTGGAACATTTCAGTTCTGTTTATTATTGACTATTTACTACACAAAAACTCTCAAAATATTTATTATTTTTGTGACAACTCTCTTTCTTTTCCTTTAGTATTCAACATGTGTATGGAGCTCAGCATCCACCTTTTGATCCATTATTGCATGGAACGTAAGTTAACCTAATATCTAAATATTTTGGGTGTTTTGGGTCTCCTCTGTCTTTTCTTTTTTTCTCCTATTGGCTATAAAGTTTATTGTTAATCTTCCTTTTTCAGTTTTTGTCATAGTCTTGACTTCTCTGTTCTGACTTCTCCTTTGTGACATCCTGATGGTTACCATATTTGCAGGAACAAATCAGCTCTTTCAGATCTTAGCTAACATAGGTTGCCAACTGTTATTATTTATTTGTAATTCCTTGTACATGGGAAATTGTGGTAAAGTAAAAAAAAAAAGTTATGAAGACAAGTGTTTGGTTGGAAGGACGTCATGCTTCTACTAGATTTTTTCAAGGGCTGGTTTAAAATGGTACAAGAAGTAAACATTCTAGTTAATTTTCAGATGATACAGAATTGGAGGCACTTGAAATGTGTGATCCTAAGGGCTGAATAAAAGAATTGAAATTAATTAGTTCAAAATACAGAGATATAGAGACCCAGTAACACAAACTGGAAGCTCATTGCTTGAAGTGACAGAACCAGAGAAAGACCTTGCTGTTCCAGGCAGTGATGACAAGTGAGTGAAAGTGGAAGTGTTGTAGCACCTGCTGGGGAAGATACTCCCTGTAAGACATGACAGAAACATTGTAACTGACATTGTGTGAGAACTGGGTACGAACTTTTTCTGATTTGCAGTTCTGCCTGCCTTGCCTTAACAGAAGAAAGAAAAACTAGCCCAGGTGGAAGGACACGGAGGTCAGAAATGAACTCAAGAACCATCTTGATGCAATTCTGTGCAAGGAGGTTGGGCTAGATGACCCTCTGTGGTCCCTTCCTACCTTACCCATTCTGTGAAAGCACAATTAAATTAATGGCAGTAACTATTTTTTGAGAACAGACTATGAAACCCTCTCAACTTCATACCTTATTCAGCTCCCTTCTGAAGGGAGACGTGATTGCTCTGCATTACTGTGAGTGAGAAGAAGTGCCAGGCTAGGGAGGGATACTTGGTTCATGTCTCACACTGTGTGTTGGCAGAGGGGCAAAAGGTTGGGAGCTGATCAGGGTCCACTTAGACTAGTGACTAGAAGAAATATCTTTCCTCTGACAAGAGCAAAGTTCTGACGGAAATCCATGCTGGCATGCCTGAATGGGGAGCAATGATAGATTTAATGAGTTTTAAGGTGAGACTTGATTTGTTTATGGCAGTGATTGTGCTGCGTGATTGCTCATGATAACTTAGGAGTAACCATGGCTTGATTACAGGTCCTGTGCTGTTATGCAGCAATTGCACTGAAAGGGCTGAAATCTACAGAAATGGATGAAGCAAGAGCAGTGCAATGTGCCCTGTCTACTTTATAAGCTACTGTAGTAGTAATCCTTTCATGTGACTTTGGGGTTTGTCTTTTTTTTTTTGTTTGGGCTTTTTTTGTTTTCTTAAGAAAAGGGAAGGAAAGATTTCTTTTCAAAGCAACAGTGTGTCAGTTTTTACAGCCCTTGTTTTCAGACTTCTTCAGCTGTGTATTACCATTGGTGGATGTCGTGGTAACATGAGTGGAGAGAGAGAGAGAGAAATATTTGCTACCTGTGTAGAGTCAGCTATGAACTTTTGGTGTTTGGTCCTATCCAGAGTGTTTTGCTTCCTTACTAGTTTTCTAAATATTGTTTATTTGGTTTTGAACAGCTTGATAAAACCAGGTTCAAAGCCACCTACAACTCCAGTGAAATTGAAGAAAGTGAGCACCTTCCAAGAATTTGAAAGTAACACAAGTGATGCTTGGGATCTTGGAGATGATGATGATGAACTGTTAGCAATTGCTGCTGAAAACTTAAATACAGAAGTGGTCATGGAAACAGCTCACAAAGTAATACAGAATCACAGCAAGCTACAAGAACAGCATAAATTTCAGGAAGAACATCTACAAGAAGAAAAACAAGAGGAATTTGCACAGCTGACTTCAGTTGCATGTGGTGATAATAGGCTTGTTAAATCAGTCAGTGAAGGTCATACATCGAGTTCATTAGGTATGTTGAAAAATGAAAAAGGTGTTGAAAGTTAAGGAATAAGAGCTACAATATTTGTCCCTGTTAAGACAGTAAACCCTTCCTAATCCCTTATTAATACTGCAGGAAAACACTATTTATCACTAGTGATTTCTTTGAGAGGGAGACTGCATGCCTTACTAAATTGTAATGCATGTGAGGAAAGAATAATTACACTTTCTTTGTTTTCAGACTAAAAAGTCTCCAGTTTTGGAAGGAAGTTCCACTATTGAATGTATTTTATTGGTTAAATGCACCAGGATGTATGCAATTAATAGTAATGCTACTGTTGTGAAAAATTATTATTAAAATAGTACTGCATAAAATATACTGAAAAGCTGGAGAAAATCATGCAGGTGCCTGGGAAATTCACCCTCGTGATTTGTTCTGTGGTTTGTGTATAAGCTATAAGTAACCAATTGCAATGATTTCAAGATTTCTCAGTGGGTTTTTTTTGTTTGTTTGTTTGTTTTGTAATGGCAAGGAGAATGAAAACAGCTTTTAGTAACACAAAGATTTTAGAAATGCATTACCCTTGCTATTAATATTATCTCTAATTGAAGTATTTTAATTGTGGAATACTGCTTCAAAGAGAAATCCTCCTTCTGCTAAATCCAAGTAATTTGAAGTCCAAACTTCTGCTATACTTGAGTTTGCATTTTTCAGAAACAGAATTCTGTTTTAAATTTACAAATTCAATTCAACTGTTTAGTAGCCTTCTCATTAGCTGAGGCTAACTGCTATACTTCTTTTTCCCTTCAGATACTGCTAGTGAAAATTCTTCCATGCAGAGATCACAATCACTTCCACAAACTTCCACACCTCCCTTGACAAGTGGAATGGCAGACTACAACACCTCAGTTACTCCTGCATTAACTGAGAGAGAAGCGTCTCGATTAGACAAATTTAAGCAGCTACTTGCTGGCCCAAATACAGATCTTGGTGAGTGTTTCTTATAGGACCTATGAATTATGTCTTAATTATTTTGAAACTATGGAGTTTTCCTGTTCGATGTACTGTCCTGCCATATGGTTTGCTTAGAATCTAATCCTTTCAACATTGATAATTGATCTTTCAAAAGAAAGACTAAAATTGAAAGCTTGTAGTGCTCATGCTTTTAGTAAGTGATTTGCGTACATTGTACTAACACGTAGGGTGTTCGATGGCTTCTTGTTCTTTCTCACATTATTTCTTTCTACTAGACTAATCTCTGTAGAAAAAAAACCAAATTATAATTAGCTGTGTTTATTGTTAATGCCTGATAATGAAACAGCTTGGAGTATAAGAGTGATTTTCATGCTTGGAAATAAGTAGGAGTGAAAAAAGATGAGGCGTGTAAGTATTGCTGCTTGTCTGCTCCGTGAGCCTTCTTCATGTTCACAGGCTGATACAGTAGTTCTGTGTCTCATCTGTGAATGCTGACAACAAGTCAATGGGAAAACAAATGCATTGTCAGATAACTTGACTGTTCCCTTTGTACACTGGGCTTCAGCTGCTGAATAGTCAATACAAGTGCTGAGAGGGTATCACAGAATCAAATGGCTTTGTATCCCAAGTGAAAATCTGAAGTAGAATTAGCACACTGCATTTGGACAATTTAGTGATTAGGAGTTTGGGGCAAAATAATGAATAAAGAAAAGGTCTTTGAGGTAAAGCATTCTGGAATATATCTGCAGGAAACCTAGAGAAGGAAGTAGAAATTGCGTGTTTACAGTTCTTGAATTGATGCTCTCCTGCCTGGTCTTTGTCATGAGGCTTCTTCAATATAATACAGTCCAAGTTGTGACTTTTTTCTTTTTTTCCTATGCTGTGTGTTATTGCCAGAGTGATGCTAGGAAAGTACAGCTATGGAAACTATCCTAACTGGATGAAATTTAGCACTTCAGTGAGTTATAGGACATTCTTATGAAATGCTACTGTGAATAAAGAGAGATGTTAAAACATATTTTACATAAACTTGAAAATGATAACCAAATATCACTTTTTAGCCCTTTGATCTAACAGATGCTATGACCTTTATGATTGTGACTGTTATGGAAACTTTATAATGTTGTAATGGTAGAAATGTTTGTTACATCAGGTTGCAAAATCAGAGGAAAGAGTTGAGTTAAAACATATCCATTTCACTTTTGCTGTCTAATTAATTGGAAATACTTTACCAGTATATCAGATTTATGGTTTAAAGTAAAATAATTTTAGAAGATTTCCACTCTTGTTAGGTAGGAGTGCAGTCACCCTGCCTGTGGTGAACTTAGTGCTGTTTAAACAAACTGGGTTTGATTTTTTTTTTTTTTTGCTATTGAACTTTATGAATCTCACACTGAAATATATGTAGGAAAGTGAAATTTGAGTATGTCTCCTTGATATTAAACTGTGAAAAATATTTATTAAGCTCTCAATATTATTTCTTGTACAAACCACTAAATAATGCCTTTTCTGCATCTGTTTATAGGAAGCTTGTTCTTTTTCTTGCTGTGCGAACTGATGAGTACAGTTTGAAGTTGTGTGAATAGAATTTTATACCCAGTTTTGATTTTTTTTGATGCAAATATTTTGACTTTTGTATCTGGAATATGTCCAATAGTGCATCCATCTATGTATCTATCTCTAGAGGTAATACATGATTTTTTTTGTTTTAGTGAAAGAAATAAACTCTTTATTGATGACAGACAAACTCTTGATGATCATGAAGCTCTTAGGAGTAGATCATGTATGATGGTAGTGCTTGGACTGTATTATTGGTATATATTAGGGAAAGTGTGTGTATATATACATATGCAAACGTGTATGCTCATTGCCGTATGCACAATTCATCAGAATCTGGTGTGTGCATGTCTATATGCATTTTTAATATATGTGGTTTTGGAAGATGTTTGGTTTAGCTCTGTGCTACAATGAAGATTATGTTTTAAAAGTATTCTTGATTTATAATGACGGCAGTAGCCTGGGAAACTGTTACAGGTTGTGTGTGGTGGGTTTTTAAATTTGTTGTTGGTGTGGCTTTTCTGGTTTTTTTTCCCCCCTGTTTTTGTTCAGAACAATACTGGAAAAGTACTAAGAAACTAGGTAATAGGCTCCAAGCTAAAATTTGTGGTGAGTATTGTAGGGATAGGTGTCTCTCTGTTGCAACTGGCTTATTTTGTTTGTGTGTTTGTAGGTCTGGTTTGTGTTAGAGCCACAAAATAGTTGGGCTTTGTTTGTCATGATGAATTGAATTAGTAAGACTTGGAAATATTTTTGCATATATTTCTGTTTATTTCTGCAAGTATTAGGCTTGGTTTTGCTTGGAAGTAGAAATAATAGAAGTAAAGTATTTCTCGTGTTTGTTTCCTTGATATAGTTTTGCATATTGTTGAAATAAATCATGTGACAAGTCCTTTCAAAGCAAAATAAAAGTAAGTTAATCTGTGGAACTGTAGCCATGTCATGCACATTTTCAACTCAAGACTTTTATCGTAACGTGAGAAATCAACATTGGCTATGAACATAAAGTAATACAAATGACCTTGAAATCCTTTCAGTCACACTTGAATAATCATTTTCCTATAAAGATAGTGTAAAATGCAATTTTAGTCTTGTATGTCAGCTAAAGGTTGTGAAAGAGTGTGTTGTTTCACAAGAAAGCTCTCAAAAAGATGGATTATGTGTATAAATTTGGAAGTGAAGATTATTTTAGCTGTTGGAGACCACTTAGAGATTTTGGAGTTGGGTTTAGTCCACAGGTTGGATATTATGAACTGGTGAAAATAGGTAGTTAGTGCAAGAAGTGTGGGCTGGTCGAAAGAGCCTATTGTAAGAAAGAGTTTTGGTTGGAGGGGACGTGAGGACACTCTCCTGTCAGTGAGATCGTAGTTGGGTGCATGGGTGCAGGCTCAGGGGGCAGGGTGGGGCTGTCCATGGGAGAGGTGAGCTCAGGAGAGCTGCAGAGTGGACAGTGGGGTCTGTGTGTCTGCATGGCTCCTCACTCCAGTACTGCAGGCCAGGTTATCCAGCAGGAATGATTCACAGCAGTTTCGTGCAATCCACCTGTGCTTATGCTTGACCTGCAGTCAGCGTGATGTAGACTTACTGAATTTCAGGCCTTGTCTTTCCTTGTAATGGACCTTGCATTGCTGAGTGAAGATGGGCTTGCAGAATCATTTGCAAACAGTTGCTTGCTTCGAGAGGTGGGAACAGAACTTTAACAAAGCAGCGTGGGGGGAGTGTTTCTGAGAAGAAATTTCTCTTTCCTTCAACAGACTACTTTGTACATATTAGAGGAACAGTACTGCTATGTCTACCTGGTTTCCAATTAAAGTTTAATTCTATTACATTTATTAAACTTGTGTTTTTTAGTAATCTTGTACAATGTTTTTGGGAGCTGTTTACTGTGCAAACAATGTAAGTAGACTATTGATAAAATCTGACAAAGCAACAAACAAGTTACTGCATACTTGCAACCTCATCACAGCAGATGTATGCTGGGTTTTTAATATCAATTCAAAAATTAGGTGATTAAAGAACTTCCTTAACTCCTCCTTTATCTTCAAATCACTTATTTTTCTGCTTTTTTACACATATATGGCTAATGAGTATGTAATTGGATGTGAGAAACATGTTTAAGTCAAACGACAACCAAAGGTATGCTTGGTGTACTGTGTTTTCTTGATTTAATAAAGCTTCTTAACATTGTAATGCTACTGTTATGCAACATAACATGTATATATAATTATTTCAGAGTCAAACCAACTGATTTCTTAAGTTGTAAAATTGTTTTGCATGTTAAAGTCACTTTTTTTCCTACTTAGTCATGGCAAATCCCAAATTGAATAAAATAATATATTGAAGTTTTAGCATACTGTCTTGACAAAAAGAAGGCGCTGTAAAAGCACTCATGGAAATAGTAAAGTATTTCCATCTTAAATTTACTCCAGCTGCTGTACACATTCAAGAGCACTTTCCATTGTACTTTTTTTTAAACTCATCTATTTCTATTCCTCCTAGCCAAATCTCAAAAAAGAAAACCTTTTCAGAGAAAGTTACAAGCTGCTGAGTTGGGTGCTGTCTCTTCCATCCTTTACTATGGAATTAGTAGATAATTTTGTGAAGTCTTACAGAACATGTAAAGAATAGCTGAATTTTTGATTAATGTGATGGTGGCAAAAATTAGTTGCATAGTTTTACAGGACTTAAAAATGCTGTAATCTCAGATTACCTCAAAGCAATAGCTAGTTGCCTCTATATACTATAATAAAAGAATTCAAGAGTGGTTCTCTAGAAATTAAATTCAGAAAAAAAAGTTGTTAGATATCTCTTTTTCCCATCACAGTAGTCTTCTGTATTGTCGCAGCAACTTGAAAAGTAGTATTTTCCTATTCATGGTCACATCCATGCTAGATTTATATTAAACCTGATCTAACACAGTAATTACCTTTTCTTTCACTTATGGCTCATAAATCTAGTATTCTGTAACAGCAGTCTGTTATGTCCTGTAAAATTGCTTGCCAAACTGGTGCTATTGAAAAGTTTCAGTAACTTTGCAAAATGCATTAATTGAAATGAACTTGATTAATTTTGCTCCCAGCTTCATTAATTTATCTGCACTGAGCTACACAGTGATTTATCTCTGTGCTCCTGGTACATCCATGTCATTTAGAATTTTAATGCCCCTTGCAGCTGTGAATTGCTTGTAGTTGATCATGTGAGCACTTATTCTTCTTTCAGTTTGTTGATATGTGGTGTAAAGTGAACATGTGTCCTACGGCAGCTTCGTGTGACGTGCCATTAGTCATATCTGTCTTTCCAAATTATCACCAAAAGGTGTCCTCTCTGATTCTTGTTCTGTTCCAGCTAGCTTTTTATCTACAAAACATGCTTTCCTATTTAGATAATAAAAAAAGATTAATAAAAAAGGGCAGTATTCTCTCAGTAGAGTTGGTAACATCTTTTATTTAAATTCGGAATCTTCTGAAAGAAATGAATGTTAAATATCCATAAGTGATTCATTTTTTAGTTACTTTTTGCAGGATTAGTATTTTATCTTCCTGTTTTCTGTATGTTGGTCTCATAACTTGTATTTTCATGTAATAATAAGCATTTATTCTGATTACTGCTCTAGTGGACTATTTCAATTTCAAAGGTATTAATTTATAATTTTTCATTCTAACTTGATGATAATAGATTTTTGAAACAATTTCAAGAAGATTTTACATAGTTTGTCTCTTCAGGGTGTATTTCTCTTCTTTTGTTAAGATCCTTGATTGCCACAGTGGTTCCAGAGCTGTGCTGATTGTAGTGATTGCCCCAGTCCAGGTGCAGGATCTTGCACTTGCCCTTGTTGAACTCCATGGGGTTTGCCCAGGCCCACCTCTTGAGCCTGTCCAAGTCTCTCTGGATGGGATGTGCTCCTTCCGGCAAATCCACTGCGTCCCACAGCTTGGTGTCACCTGCCAGCTTCCTGGTGTGCACTCCCTCTGTCAGTGCCTTTGAAGAAGATACTAAATGGTATTGCCCCAGTGTGGGCCTTTGTGGGACACTCATTCCTGGTTTTTGCTTGGAGTTGAGCCACTGACTGTAACTCTTTGGATAAGGAACTGACTGAATGCCCATATCCCTCTAACAGCCCACCCCTCAAACAAATCTCTTCAGTTTTAGTGGCAAGGATGTTGTGGAGGTCTGTATCAAAGGCCTTACAGAATTGTTGTTGGAATAAAATGTTTTCAAGTAGAAAAAATGTAGATTAATATTGTTACCTTTTAACAAGGGTTTTGACTTGAGCGAAGACTCCTTACTGTTCTGTGTTCTGAACATCACCTATCACTGAATTAAGTTTTTATTGAGGAAAAAAAAAAGAGTAAGACTGAACAGCTACAGCTCCTATTAACAAATAAGATAATCTTTCCCTTTTCTTAGTTCTGAAAAAGGAGCCTGTACCCTAAAGCTTTCCTTTTTTTTGGGTCAACAGTTTTGGTATTCAGGTATGACTCAGATTAATAAAATGGATATGAGGCATTGTGAACTACATAGATGAGCTCTAGTTCTGAGATTCTGGACTTCTTGCCTATAAATCAAAGATCTATGTGATTTTTGTTAGTCAAAAGCATCAAAATAGCTTAGAGATTAAGCTGTTTCTTTTTGTGCAGAAGTCCACAGAGAACATTCTAGGTTAAAACCATTGATCCACTCAAAACCAAATGTGCTCTTAGCACAGCCCTTAAAACTCCCGTGTTATACTCATGGCTCTGTTAAGGAAGAGTGGAGTTCTGTACTGTGTCTATTTCCAAGTGGATTTGCATGTAGAGCATTACAGTGGGACCCTAAGTTCAACTGATGTGAAGGGGTTACTGTTAAAAAAAAAACCCCACAAAAAACTCCCTAAATTATCATTCAAATTCCTGTGTACACACAAAATTGCCTTGGTAGTTACCACTAACTGATCACAGACAAAAAAAATCTACTCGAAACTGCAAGATTAATTGATTAAAAGGAGATTTTTTGTGTCAGTTAACGTTTCAGCAGAATTTTTAGGAGATCATTGTACTGATTTGTGATCAGGTGTTCAAAAACAGTCTGTGAGTCTGAGCCATGTGGTGAACAATACAGTGAAGAGGGATGTTTTAGTCTGGATGAGCTGGGACAAAGAGAGGTACTATATAATGAAGTGTTCTTGTAGTTTTTGTGTTTGTATGGCATTTTGTTTGTTTGTTTTTGGTGTGCTGCCTCCCTTCCTTACCTGATAGTGTCATGAAAGCTGAACTTAGACTTTGTGAAATCTGTATTATCCAGTAAAATAGACTGGGGTGAGAGGTTCATTGTTCTCTGTTGAAGTCACAGACTGAAGGAGCAGCTTTACCTCTTCCCATGTCTTGCAAACTTTGTGGCAGGGGAGGAACTTACCAGGAATGTCACCAACAAGACAACTGAGAACTCTGAACATTCTGTGGGTCCTGAAGCTTTTGAACATCAAGATTAGCAATGTGCATGTTGTCACGCGTGGCACATACAGCTTGCAAGTCAGTTTATGAAAGCTCAAGGAAGTCTAATTAATCCTTTAGATTTTCTTGCCAGCATCTCTTTCACTAGTAATAAAATAGCAACATAGGTCATTGTTGCTTCATTAGCAGCATGCCCAGACCTGGAAGATGTACATAAAACTTGTACATAAAATAATCACAGTGGAGCAAGTTTCACTGTGTATGTCTGTGCTGTGCCGCCTCCCTGGTGGAGATTATTGGTTAGGTGTGCTCTCACATGTATTTAAGCCACAATAGACAAGTGCTCTGGAGATGTAATGCATGTTTGCAGTTAACTGAAAAAAACTTATGTGGATTAGAGGTTAAGGGCTAGCCTTTTACAGGAATTTGGTACAGTAGAACCTAATGTAAAGCTAAACTAAAACAATTATTTCCAGTGCAACCACCGGAGTAAAGACTGATAATTAAATTAATAAGAGCTACAATTTTTTTTTTTCCAACATTCAGAATAGAAAAGTTTGAAAGCTTTTCCCTTAATTGTACTTGAAAAGTTAGAGACTGTTTCACTGACATTAATGTAAAAATAAAAACAGTTGATGATGCACAGAAATTGAATGTTTTGGGAGAACTATGAAAAACAACGTCTGCTGCTGTCTCAGTTGTTCTCCATTACTTATCATCATTTCCATCACTGGCTTCACTTGTTGCAGGTTTTATCAGTTTCAATAATCTTCTTTTTGCCTTAGTTTTTCAAATCGCTTTTTTGTACCTTCTAACATCAACTTAATCTGCTTCTGTTTCTCTGACTTTTTATGTGAAATAGCAGACAAGGTGTACTTTCCTACTCTTTTCTTGGAAAGGTTCTGAGAAGGATCTTACTCTGTATTTACAAAGGTGGATTGGACTTTACTTCCTGTTTCTGTAGCATTCAGAATAACTCTTTGTTCCACTGAGAAGATTAAGGGCAGTGTTTGATTAAAAAAAAATAAATTAATGAAGTGCCTAACAAAGCTATTATTCATTTTGAAAACCAATTGCTGTGGTTGCCATAGTAATAAGAAGCCCTCTATTAAAGCTATTTTCTATATGCACTGCTTGTATTATAAAATGCTGTTGGGGGAGCTGCAGTTCTGTGCATCTATGCTTTTCAAAGAGTTTTCCAGCTCTGTATAGTTAAAATATCCAAGGAATTTATGTTATAGGAAGATAAAGCATGTAGATCTAGTTTATCATATCTATTATGGAGTTGCTCATGCAGGCCATCACTTCAAGTAGCCATTTATAGTAATCCCAATGAAATAACAGCTGTATCAAAAATGAATAATACATACAAAGAAATTTTGAGCTCCTTTAATATTTCTTATCTTTTATTTATTTGTAATGGATAGAATGATGAGCTTGTAGTTCCAAGAAAAATACTTGTAGACTTGGTTGTTTACCCTCATGTGTTTTAGGTGTAGCGGGTAATAACTCCAGTAATTGCTTGTACAGTTGAAGGCTGATAAACTAATGGCATGTTTTCTTTGTAAAATGTCCCATGAAATATTTATAGAATATGAGAAGTCTTTAAATGCTATTCAAGGATATTGTCCTAAGATTTCTGTTAAAACAATTGCTTTAAACTTTTTCTTTCTCAGAGAGAGGAAATGTATATGTAAATGTATTGTAGTAAACCAGATAAAACATTTTTTTCCAAAATTAAATTAATCATATTAATTTGAAGCATTTTCATACCACATTATCCCTTCATAATAAGATATCCTAACCCAACAATGTTTCTGTGAAAAGTAACTGCTGTCTCGTAAGCAGAAGTGATAGTTGGCTAGCATGAGCAAATTGAGATACTTTTCATCTAAAATCTATGGGGATTTATAAATATTTTCATACTCATTGGTCACAGAATTATGTCAAATAATGAGGCAGCTGAAAGACACAGTAACAATTGGAGTTGAAACTGTTTCTTCAGCAAGTATTCTTTCAGTCTGGGACAGAGTTCATAGACAGAGTTTTACAGATACTGTTTTTGGATCTGCCTAATTTCAGCTTGTTCTTTGCTCACACTTTTAACAAGTGATCATGTCTGTGGATAGAATAGTTACAAATGCTCATTTTTGAAATAACTATCCTGGAAGTTTAGGAAAATATTAATTGTATTGAAGCAAGAATATTTTTGCAGTACTATCTTGACTGAAAATGTGTGTCTTGATCTGTAGGTGCTATTAAAACTCTTCTATAGAAGGTCTGTACTTGGGAACATTCTCACCAACTCACAACTAGGATGTCTAATTCCTTGGGAAATCTGCAAGGGGAAGGAGTTGCTCTAATGACAATTCATTGAAGTTATGCTTTGACTAGGGAGAATGTAACATTTCAGCCAATAACAAATAGTTTAACAATTAATTATTTATTTAATACAGATCAAGTTTCAAATATAAGTACAAGCACATTTCCTTGCTATTCTCAGCGTCTTGCTTGAGGATCAGTTTTTTTCTCACCTCAATTTAAAATCTTGCTAACTATGAGGTCGATATATATGGTCAAGTATGTGTTTACAAGACAGCAATTTCCAAGTCTGAAACTTTGTCGCCTGTGCTGCTGCATTGTTTGGCTTGTGATTTTAGATGTCAGTTGGACCACCTTTCCCATGAAGACAGACTGAGAGAGCTGGGGTTGTTCAGCCTGGAAAAGAGAAGGCTCGTGGGGGGACATTGTTGTGGCCTTTCAATAAATTAAAGGGAGCTTATAAGAAAGATGGGGAGAGATTTTTTTGTCAGTCTGTTTTGATATGACAAGGAGTAATGGTTTTAATCTGAAAGAAAATGGCTTCAGACTAGATATAAGGAAGCAATTTTTTACAGTGAAGATGGTGAAACACTGGGACAGGTTGCCCAGAGTTGTTGTGAATGTCCCATCCCTGGAAACATTCTGGGTCAGGGTCTTGGACCAACCTGATCTAGTTGAATATGTTCCTGCTAATTGCAGGGGTGTTGAACTAGATGGCCTTTAAAGGTCCCTTCCAACCCAAACTATTCTATGAACTACATATTTTAATTCTGAGATACAAATGTTAGAATTATTTCATCCCAACTCTTTTTTTGTTTGTTTAAGACTCTAGTGTCTCAAGGTGACTTGAGAACTGGATTACAGGTATTTCAGTTATGTGTTGTTACTTGATTTCTAGGAACTCACCTGTTGAATCATTTGTAAGAATAAAGCCTATCTTAAAGACAGTAATAGAGACACTTGCTGTAAAATTTAGTTATGTATGTCTGATACAATGCACATGTAATTATTGTATTTTAACAGCAGTATTAGAATTTAGCTTCACTGGCAGTCTTTTATGTATGTCTAAAATGATACTCTTGTGTATATGCTTCTATTTTTTTTTTATCTCTCTTGTCACCAGAAGCATTTTTATTTTATGCTATAGTAGTGTTAAACTAAGTCTCCTAGGAGCAGCTTTTGTCCTGCTGTTGTAATTGTTGTTGGAAAGGGCAGTGTTTGTTGTTTTCTTTCTTCTTGTTTTGGTGATGAACCATCAGAGGAAAGCATAATGTGAATTGATGCTTTAGCAATAGTGACATGCAAGGGTCAGACTGTGTGCTTTTGGGGTTTGCTGCTACACCTGATGAGAATTCTTGCAGAAACCCTTTGAGTTTTACTGTGTGCTCTTTGACACTGGCAAAATACTAGTTGAGTTCACTGTAGTGAAAAGTTAGGGCCAGAGTTTTATATGATTTTTTGGATTAGTCTGAGATGCTGGAATATTGGAAGACTGTGATATAGGCCAGCAGTCAGCGTGAAGAAACAGAAGTATCACATACCCAGGGCTAATGGTTTGTGATGGAATTGGCTTAACTCTCAGATGTGCAATCATCTGTCTAACAGTTTCTGTCCTGAAAGCAATTACTGTACCACTTATGAAAGCAAAACCAGAAACAAAAGCCTTGAGAAAGTTCAGAAGGATCCTGGATGACATAACAACAGAGTGGAGCAGGTTGTTAAATACAATAGGAGGTTACTAAATACAATCCAAAAGGTAAAGTTCTGTGTTAAATAAGGAAAGCAGAGCAGAATATGAATCCTGTCAGGCCAAATGAATGGAAGCATTTCTGAAAGAGAGTTTGAGAAACAACTTAAAAACATATAAAAAATAGCTTTAAATGTTTTTTCTCAAATATAGTAGGAGAAGGAACATTGCCAAAGATTTTGTAGGCCCAACACATAATCCAGGTATAAAAGAGCTCCTAGAGAGGATAAGGCAAGGGCAAAGCAACATAAATAATTATTTGTGTTCAGCATGGAAGAATGCAGGGACATATTAACTCCCAAATCCTACATTATGAATAAATAGAGGCTCTATTTCAAATAAGTGTTATATTGTTAAAAAGAAGGTGATTTGTCCTTGATTTTTGGTTCCATGTCCAGTGCTGAGATTTCCTTCAGAAAGAGCAATCCCATAGAATATGTGTGTTATTGTTTGGAATGATGTGATAGCTCAAGCTATCCCTAATTAAAGGAAATGTATATTCATTGCAGAATAGCATCAGCAGGGGAGGGAAAATAAGCTGTGTTCCAATTTGTTTGTGTATTTCCTATCTTTGGCCTTAAACGAGTTACTTAAAAGTGAGTTGAATTTTTGTACTGGGTGATTTGGGATGATTTGTCACTTATTTAATCACATGCTTCACGTTTTTGATTGTGACAGTAGATTTGCATATCTACTTGTTTTGTACTTCTTTTTTCTTTACATGGGCTGTTTTTAGAGGTTGGTGCCCATGTTTGGGCATGGATTCCTGTTGAGTCAAGTTAAGGGTGGAGGAAAAAAATGCAAAGGTGAAAGATTAGAGTGAGTTCGGTGGGTATAGAGTTGAGAATGGACAATTGATGTTGCTAGAAAATAATAAAAGTAGTTGCTGAATTGCAATTTATTTTCTATTTTCTAGATATACTAATTACATAGTTTGTGTATGGTATGGTTGTGTGTAAAGGTAGCAAAAAATTGAAATTTTAGCAAAATGATTGTGTAAGGAAGTAATAAACTAATGCAGAAGATTGGTTTCTGTTCAGCCTGGACACAAATAGATTAGATCCAGTAAAGCATATTTGCTCATAAATACTGCACAAGGAGGAGTAGAACAGGAAGGTGCACAGTTGGAAATTTTGCTTTTGAAGACTTGGGGCTTTCAGTGGTATTAAACCAACTGGAGCTAACTATCATGCTCTGGGGTGGAAGGGAAATATGTATATAATTTGTAGATTGTTTAGTTAAGGCAGCTATTATCTCTTATTTTTAATTGTTTTTGTTCATAAGCTATACCAGATACTGTTTTTCTATTCTTGTTCATCTTTATTGTATGTGTGCTTTGCCTTTACATCTTCTGTCCAATGCCTGCCTTTTTGGCTTTCAGAAGAATATAACCAGTGATACTGTTACTTTTGATGTAGTGCTTGGGATCATGGGGATTTACTTGGCGTCAAATCATGGGTGGAATTGCAGCTTATTGCAGAAGTGGTAGGGGCTGCAAGCCAATCCTGAAGCTGCTTGGAGGCTGAGCAAACTCCCTGGGGTGTGGAGAACTACTGCAGGTGATGTGAGAAATTGCTGTGTGTAACAAACCACAGCGTGAGATGCTGGCACAAGTTGTAGATAGCACCCTATGGTATGCCTGGATTTCACAAGTACTAAAGGGGGAATTGTGTGAGAAATGCCCAAGCAGTGCCATTGCATGGAGAGGAGCACTGGGGCCACTTAGGGAAGTGCAGTGTTACAAGACCAAGGGTACCGGCTAATCATTTCAGAAATACCAAATTTGGATTTAGCATAGCAAAGCTGGGGCCATGGAGGGAAGAAGTAATTGGAGTGGTTTGTCAAATGGGGGCAGAGAAAAGCAAGTAGAAGAGTGCTGGAAAAAGAAGGTCAAAAAATGGGAAACAAGGGTAGGTTATGTGACCAGGTGCTGTCTGCGGTTCCTGTTGAGCAGCTTGTGTGTGATCATCACCGCTGGAGGATGACAATAAATTAAACTTGTTTCAGTTGCTTATTGCATGTTTTTGCTGTTGAATCCTTGTGTTTGCAGTGACAACATACTCATGAAGTGTATTTGTTGTGCCAGCCAGTGACTTTTTGAATTTATCTTTTAATCTATGTTTATAGTGTGTACATGTTCTGCTTTCATTGTTTCTTTGAGACTTTGGCTCACACTGAACTCTAGTAGTGTTATATTTTTCTAATGTTACTGATCCTTTCGTCATTTTTTATTCTTCCAATGCCTCTCAACTCCTTAAGATAAAGAATAAGGGATAAATTTATTGTGATACTAGGAAATATCTTGGGGTTACGCCTATAAGCATGCTTTCATGCTTCCTCCATCCATGCATATTTAGTGTGCAGAAATACTGTGAACTTCTTAATGTTTTTTGAAAGTGTACGCCGCTGCTCCTTATTTTGTGTAGACTTTAATAATATTGCAACTGCTTTTTCTGCTTTGATACACTATATTCCTTTCATGTGTATCTCAAAAATAATGGAAGAATACATTTATGTAGTAAGTTGCCAAGTGAGACAATATAAGGCATGTACACCAAAAAGTAATGCTGAGAAATACTTCAGAAAGTTACCTTACCACACTCAGTACCTATTACCATAGGCATCCCTATGGATCACAATTATCCAATATTTTATTAATTCATTAGGATATATTTCTGATTTCACTGGGTTTTCTAAGAAGATGTGATCATTGTTGTAAACACCTTTGTGCTAATTTGAACATATCTGTGTATATTATTTGGTAGTAGTTTCCTTGCTTCTCATGAAACTCTTGTGTTTTAATAGATGAATTGCGAAAGTTGAGTTGGTCTGGCATTCCTAAACGGGTTCGTCCAATTGCATGGAAGCTCCTTTCAGTAAGTTCTATTTTTTTTTATTCTTCATCTGCATTTAGTAGTAATAGCTTTTTCAAGCATTGCAAATGATTTTGTATTAGTTGTAATCCATCAGTGATGGTTGAAAACGTGTCTTGTGCTGAATTGTAATGTTCTTTTACTCAATTTCAAGATTAATCTATCAAATTGAAAGGAGGTGGATGAGAAGTAGTAGTAAATCATGTGAGCTGTGTATCTTTATTTTTCAGCCTGGCTTTCTATGAAAGAAAGGCTTGTGATAACAGTGGCCTCTTTCAACCAGTTTTGATGAAATGGTGGAGAGTTCAAAGACAAGTGCATTCTTAACAGTTTTCTTGAAAATAGACACACAGTAGGGGAAGCAAAGACTATCAGTGTCCTACAAAAAGCTTCATTCTGACTTCACGTTAGAGTAACTACAAGAAAGGATTAACACTGTAGTGAGGAAAAGCTGTGATAGGATCTATAGGTTTTTTTGGCTGATTTTTCTATAGTGCTTTAAGATGAACAACTCTGGACAACTGTGTCAATTAAGTTGTGGCATTGACTCTCCTGATGTCAGACCTGTGAGTCAGTTCAGAGAGACAATCTCATTAAAAAGCCAATCACTTTTTTGTAGTGTGAGTCTTTGGCTGGCTGAGCACTCTGAACTTTCCCAGTGGCCAGAGGATTTTGCAATGGCTGTAGCTTGAGAGTAGGTTGACTGAAGTACCATGGAGCAGCACACAGAGATGTTTCAGAACAGGATTCTTTTCATCTTGGTCTTTGCACTATATTTAAAAAGGTTCTTCTGCAAAAATACAGTGTATTCTTCATAGAAGTATTTCTCATGTCAATCTTTTCAGCTATAGTGCTTGTGATGACAAATAGTTATGCATGTTAGCTGTTGTTTGTCTGCCTGTGGTTGAGAGAAGGTTTATGAGGATGTTTGTATTAAAAAGAAGCAGAACTCTCATGATGTCTGCTCTCCAGAGACTATGAAAGACACTTTCTCAGCAAATCTTCATGCATTTAAGAACTGTTTAAAATTCTCAATTATACACACACCAGTTTAACACTATTGAATTTTTCAGAGAGTAGACTTAAATAGCTCTGCTTTTTATAGAATAATTCCATAGGGAATGCAGAGTATTTACTTCAGATTGACACTGATTTCTAGTGACTGAGTCTCTCTTGCTGATGAGTTCTACTAAATTTGCAGCTTAGTTCCTTCTAAGGCTAAATGCAGATGCAGCATAATGGTGGATATTCAAATATTCTGCTGTAATTGAAATTAACCATGGAGCTTACAATTTATTTCAGTTCTGTTTCCAAAGTTAACTGTGATGTCGGTAGTAAAAAAGGCAGTTTTTTCTCTTGAAGTTTAGGATGTCTGTTTTAAAATACTCAAAGTAAGAAAAATTATGGCTAACTCAAACTTGACTTTGAAACATAACAAGCTAAAGCATAAGTATTTTTAAAGTTCTGAATCAGAATACTGACACTGAAGTTTAAAGAGTCGGAATTATGCAAATTATAAAAATACTTTTTAAAATACTTTTAAAAATTATAACAAGTGAGCTGACTCCTCTTGCTTTCTAGTAAGAGTATGGGCTTTCCAGGAGCTTTAACTGAATTCCACAAGTTGATTTTAGTTTACTATTCCTGGTCTAGAAAAATGCCTAAGTGTAGAGTTCTCTTGTTCTGTTGCTTTAACAACTCCAGTTTAGGATCTATTTCAGTTACTTTGTCTTGCCATACCTCTGCAAAAAACCTGCTGTCAGATACTTTTTTTTATACTTTCGGAATTAAGTTGATTCTTTTTTTTGAGTAAGAAACCTGCAAAACCCTGGGTTTTTTTTGTTTTGTTTTTTTTTTTCCTACCTCCAAATGACAGTATTTTGAAAATCTTAGCTTTTCTTAAGTAAGTCCTGCCGTGATTTCTTATTTCTTATGTGGTCCTCATTTAGTATGTTTTGGAAACCCAAAGATGAGTCATTTAGTAATCTTTATTTTTCCATAATGTAAGTCAGCATTTTCTTTCATCTTCTTTCCCAAGTGGGAAAGAAAAGTGCTTTCAGTTTTTGTGGTCGTAAGCTCCACCATGATTTTTTCTGATGGTAACCTAATAGTGACCTACTGTTAATGTATGTGCCAGGAAAGGGGGAGTAATGGTAATCCCTGCAAGTGTTTAAAGCCAAGTTGGATGGAACTCTGAGCAACTTGGTCTAGTGGAAGAGGGGTTGGAACTAGATGATCTTTAAGTTTCCTTCCAACACAAACTGTTTTATGATTCTATACAGTGCACTGGGAGTTCCTGGGGAAATAAGTGTGCCTAAAAATCAAGTGATATTTTTATTAAGGATGAGTTGCAGTACTGAAAAAACAACCAGACAACTGAAGAAACCAAAGTATAGTTATGGTTTTAGTATATCTTTGTTTCAAAATTATTCAAAAATCTTATTTAAAAAGCCCAAACTTAGTTGTTTTCAGGGAATGGAATACACTTGCTAGTATCTGAGGCAGATGATGATTGTCTTGTTTGTAAAACCAACATGGAAATTGGAATTCTAAAAATATGATCTAAGAAATTGACCAGTTGAGATATTTATTACATAGTCAGCAGGTTAATAATGTTAACAAGTGTTTGATGAAGACAGTTTTTCAAAGGGAAAGCATTTGAAAATCAATATAATACTCTGTTGATGTTATGCATGTCTACTGGTAACAGTAGGTAAAAAAATTACATGATTTGTTTTTAAAATATAGCAAAAATGTTAGGTGCACTGTACCTAAACAGCAAGAAGAACTATGCAGGCTCTCTTCTCTTTTGAGTAACAAAACTAAAGATACGTTTGCAAAAGCCTTTGGAGGAAATTAATGAATAAATGGATTAAACTCTCCAGCAGTTTATTTGCTGCTGATATGTTGCAAGCCTTCCCAACTTTTAAAAATAAAACCTAATTTGTAAAGTGAACAGGAAACACAATGTGTGGAATTGAAAGATTAGTTCAGTCTTTGAAACTGAATAATGGCAAAAAAACTTGCTGAGAAAGTATCTGGGTCCTTCAAACAATCACTTTTGATCTCACAAATGAATTTTTTTCTAATACAACCAAGATATTGTACAGGGAAGAAACCACAACTGTTGAAAATAAACGTGCAGCAGAATTCAATATTTAATACAAAACACTGGGATGGGATATTAAATGTCAGACAAAGTCTTGAGGCAAAAGTGAAGCTGGTGGGATTTAAAGTACCTGGAATCAGACACAAGTCAGTGTATCTTAAAATAATTCATTTTGCCAAAGCAAGTACCTCTTAAGGTATCTGGAATGTAATATGGCTTGCACTTATTCTATTGTCATTATAAACTAAGTAATTAAAGTACACAGGAATAACATTTTCAATTATTTTAGTATAGAACCATAGAATTGTATAGGTTGGAAAGGACATTTAAGGTCATGTAGTCCAACTGTAAACCCAGCACTGCAAGGCCACCACTAAACCATGTCCCTGAGGGCCACATCTACACGTCTTTTAAATACCTCCAGGGATGGTGACTCAGCCACTTCCCTGGGCAGCCTGTTCCAATGCTTGATAATTCTTTCTATGAAGAAGTTTTTCCTAATATTGAATCCAAGCCTCCCTTGCTAATGTATATAATTCCTACTTGAAGGCAACTGAGTTAATACACATTGTTTAAAAATTTAATTGCTCCAATACTGGCCACATAGAAATTAAGGAACTCACATGGTATTAAATTTGCCTGGTTATTTATTTAAGCTTTTCTCCTCAAAAGTCAACTTAGTATTTTTGACGAGAAATTGCATTTTGTTTAAAAACAAACAAACAAACAAAAAAAAAAGCAGCAGGTGTTTGTATCTGAACTTTTGTACCAGTTGAAATGGTTAGAAAAATAATTTAGTAAAGGATTATTTAGATTTGTATAGGAGTACATGGCACTGCATCAGTTTATTAGGTCTCCTGTCACATGTAATCAAATGCCAGCAGTGCTTTTTGTAGGGCAAAGAGTAATATCCTTCTCATTTCACTGTTTTTCCAGGGCTATCTTCCTGCAAATGTGGACCGAAGAGAAAGCACTTTACAAAGAAAACGCAAAGAGTATTTTGCATTTGTTGAACAATACTATGATTCCAGAAATGATGAAAGTCACCAAGATACCTACAGACAGGTAGAACTCCTATTGAAGTGACTTTTATCTACAGAACACTTGCTAAAGGACTTAGAGATTATTTTTGAACTGTGCCACTGTTTCCTCTGTTTCTTTAATCTTTCCTGATAGACAGCTCTCTAATAATTTTCCTAAATTTCAGAAGCAAAAATATGAAATGGTTTTGGTCTGAAATTCGAAATAGTGGATTTCCTTTAATGTCAGTGTTAGCGTTGCCATGGTTCTTTGTTTACAAATAGTTGTATTTTCTAATCTTTCATCTCCGGCTCAGACCGTCTTTCAAATGAGTGAAGATGAACAGGGAAGGTTCAACAGTGATTGTTTCTTACTGGCTCCATACTTCAGCTTAAGAAGTTGAAGCTGTATATGATGTGCAGTAAACATAGGGGTGTCAAACTTTCACCCAGATAAGCAAATAACTTTGCTTCAAGTTTTGTATTGAAATGAGTAGTTTGTAGCACTAAGTATAGACTAAGCAATGATGCTTTAGCCTTCCTTGGGACAGAAGAAGCTAAGATCTACCTTTCAGCTTCAATATTAATCTTTAGTAGGCAGAAGTGTATAGTTATATAGCATCACTAACATAAAGTACTTGTGAATGGAACCTAAAATCGTCACTTGAGCACTCTGTTATATAAAAATCCTTTGTCACGTTTGGAATAAAAATCTGGGAAGTACTGGTATTTTGTGCTCTCTTCTTGATTGTCAAATATATTAAAATAGGTGCTAAGCCCTTTTTTTACCTTTGGACGCTTGGACTTGATGATCTTACAGGTTTTTCCCAACCTAAATGATTCTATGGCAGTGGCAGGTGAATATGACTTTACAGAAGCAATAGTATGTATGTATTCATAATTGCCCTGAGGTAATGAGTATTGCCAATATGATTATAATTTGCAAATAATTAAAATGTGATATAAGGATCCTAGAATGTGAATACAAATATATGTTTTTTCTAATTTTACTTCACGGAAAGATTAACTTAAAGGTTTGGCTGTAAGTTTTGAAATGCAGTAAAAATCCATGTTATTCCAAAAGTAATGATACAATGGGATCACAACTAATAATGTAAACCAATAGAACTAATTTATGTATTATGTTGTTTAGAAAGTGTGCTGTCAGTTCCTTTTACAGTATTCTTCTTTGTCTAATTAGATCCATATAGATATCCCACGCATGAGTCCTGAAGTTTTAAGACTTCAGCCCAAAGTAACAGAGGTAAGAATGATATATTTTCTTTTTGTTAGAGAAAACATTTTATTAATTAATCTGATATCATAGTTTGATTAATAATTAATTTGATTACACTTGCTATTTTGACTTTAGACCTAGCTTAAAGAAGTAAAAAAATGGGCATAATAAGTAGAGGCTAAGAATAGTAATGTAAGTATGAGTAATAGAAGCAAAGGCACCTCATTAATTTCCTGTATTGAATCTGTCAGTTTTTATTGTGGTCTTGTGCCATTGAGGGTTTTTTTTACTTCTTATATATTTTGTTAATACTGTGTTTTTTAAGTAATCCAGAGTATAGTCCTGTGGTTCCATGTATTTGTCAAAATCATTTAAGGTCTGGAAGTTCTTAGAGTGTTCCACTTGGGCAATTCTCTGTTTTGAATTGGTAGCACAACTAGTTTGCATGCCTTATCTGATTTTGCTTCCTTGTAAGTTTTGTATGTTGAGTACACTATTTAAATTGTTTTACTACTGTGGTAATTATATAATTAGTGTAAATGTATAATAATGTAATTAAATATGTGATTAATGGTAAATATATTAATGAAATTTGCCTATATTGTTGGGGAATTGAGTCTCATGGAGACTTTTCATTTTAAGGTATATAGGTCATAAATGGCATAGACGGTGTGGATTATCCTCTTTCAATTATTTCATTTAATTCTTCAATTTATCCTCCTTTCTAATGTTTCTAGTTAGACCTTCAAATGTACTTCCGTGTAGCTTCTGTTCATGCCTTTATAGATCCAAACAGAACATCATCTAATAGTTCATTATCAGAACTTAAATGCAGAACTAGCTTTCATTTGGTTTTTCATTGTTCCATTTATTTGTTTAATGGCAGTGGTCTTCCACACGTTGAAGAAACTGGTTTGAAGAAATAGCCTAGTGCAGTGTTTTGAAAAAAATGCTATAAATATAGGGCTTTCCACCTGCTTTCTACACAGTGGTTGGTGTTCTACCTGGGCTGTTCTAGGCATGAATATAAGTAAAATCAAGGCACAAGATGGAAACAATGCTGGTAAGAAATAAACTATTAAAGAAATGAATTAGATCAGTGGGCTACTGGGAAGAAGCCCATCTTTGTCTCTGGTCTTAACCAAACTCAACTTCCTTGATGCCATTGTACAAAAGATGCTGAAAGGGTTATAGCACCCAATTTCTCCATTGTTTCTTTCTCTTCTGTTCTGGGTTCCTGGAGACCTACCATAGCACCACTGAATCCCTCAGCCCCACAGGGATCCTTCCCTGTTCCCAAGTGCTCATGCACTACAAATAACTATTATTGTATATTCCTTTTAAAATCGGTTTAAAGTGTTTATTTTTTATGGGAGTTATATGGATCCTGACAAGGGGAAGGGCATGTTGGAGTGAGGACTTAAAGAACTAAACATGACTTAACAGTGGCCCTGAAAGAGAACAGAGAAATTGGAGGTGGTCTTTCATAATAGTGCAGTCAAGTTATTTTAAAGACTAGTGACTGTAAATTTAGTTTTAATAAATTTGATTAGCTAACACGGACTGGTCTAATTTATTATCTTTTTTTGCTTTATCTTTAACTGAATTCTGTTGAAAGGAAAAGCACATGGCTGTGTATTTCCCATCTATGCTTGCATATTATACATAATAATTTCAAGAAAACTGCACAACTTAAAATAGTTTATAATTTTGTCCTCCCTTTTTTTTCTTTCCCTCCCCTACACAAAGCAAATTTTCAAAAGCTTTTGGATTAAGGCTTAGGGGGTTTCAGAGTTCCTCTGAGGTGGCAAAACCCACAAGTAATTCAAAACCTTCATTTAAGCTGATGGATTCTTCTCTTCATGTATAGGAATATAATTCCTGCTGTAATTATGAATGAGAGTTAAATTCAAAAGAGAATAATAGATTGGTAATGACATCTCATGAGATGTACTGGTTCATAGTAGAAAAATAATTCCACTTTTTGTTGCTGGTTTGGAAATCAGGAAGGGATCCTTTTGGGAAAGTGACCTTTTTAATGAGTCCTATTAGAACACAGTCATGAGTGCTGTATAGAAACTTAAATCAGTCTGCTGTTCAGGTTTTCAGTGCTCCTTTTGATTCAGAACCATAAATGAAACTTTATGAATATAGGTAGGAAATTGAAAATGCTATTTCAGTGTGTATTTGAATTTTTGATTAGAGGCATCTGGGGATATTAAAGCTGATGTACCATCACTAAGTGGTGCTTCCTGCTCAAAAATATAACATCCCCCTCCCCCCCCAACAAATTCAAAAACCCCCCCCCCCCCCCTCAGTTTTCATACCTGGATTTTAAAAATGTTTTAAAATCCATGGGCTTCTCAATTTGCAATGCAAACTGTGTATCTTACCAGGTTCTGAGGAAATGAAAGGTTGGTGGTACAAATTTGTGGATTGTTTGACTTCAGACATGCCTTCATGAAAAAACATTGTTTGTAGTTTTTGTTGTGGGTATTTTGATTGATAGTTCTTACTGAATTACTGTGGTGTTTTGGTTGGTTGGTTGTTGACTGGATATTTTGTAACCCCATCATACCATGAGTTTTTTATTTAGCCTAGTGCATAACCCTGCTCTACATTCTACAGTTGCTACTTAGATAGGTTTCTCTAGTCAGCTCTATCTGATGTTTGTTTTTTTGAGAAAGTTATTTGTATTTGCAGTATGTTAAACATGTTCTTTTTCAGAAGTGAAACACAGAACAATAATTCTGATAATACTAGGAAACTACTGTTGCTGAAAGTAGAAGTGGCAATGGACAGAAGCAGGCAGGGTGGCTGTGAGCTAACTAACCTTGCTAGATTGTCAGTTTTCCAATAATACTAAAAATATTACACAAACAACTGTAATTTCATCAGGGTGTAATTATGTAAAATGTAAAAGCAAGTTGTAAAAGTCTGACTGTAAAATCTTTATACAGTTATTGATAGTGAGACACCCCTGGCTATTGCTTAAAGGGTGGATGTTGGTATTTTTTTGGTTTAATATGCAGTGCATGTTGAAAAGCATGAGGTGACAGGACTAGCACCAAGAATTTGTAGCTAAAGGAATAAGCATCTTGGCTAATGGAAACAAGAGGCTTCTATGGAGAATTTGCTAATGAATACTTTGCTTTTTACCTAATCACTGAAATCACACTGAGCAAAAACTGAATCTCAGCTGTAGTTGTACTGGGTCCAGTGTGAGCTGCCTTAAGGCTTGTTTTGCAGTGCCCACCAAAACTTTTTGTACTTACTGTTGTTGACTGGCTCCCGTCTTCTGTGAATTTTCAGCCAGGGAAACACCGAATCTGGAGGACACTTGACTCTCAAAAGAAAGCCTGTAGGAGAAGGATAGATGTTGATATCTGTGACCTTGCTTTGACTTGTTTTCAAAGCAAAAATTGCAAATATGTTTCAGCTTCAGGTAACTTATGTGGAAGCCTGTGATGGGACTTTTAAGCACCAGGATGTGAGTCCTTTATGCTGAGACCTTTGCTTACTTAAAAATGACTGGAAGAGGACTTTTAAACTAAATAATAAGATTTTATTTAAAATTGAATTAAAACAGTCAACTTCTTAATCTAACAAAAAGTGAGGTTGAATGTAAATAATCCTGACTTCACAAGTAAACTTCCTCTACCTATTGCATCCTTTCAGGGCAGATTTTTTACCAGCTTTCTTGAAGCCTGAGCAAATCACAGAAGCCTTTGGGTCCTTCCAAAATGTCTCCTTTTTTTAGTATTGAGGCCAGATCTGAAGAGCAGTGTAGTTTGTGCTGTCATGAATGAGCAAACACTCTTTTGCTTCAGAAGATTAGAGATCCCTGATTGAGTGCCTGTAGTTAGGACAAAGCATGTAGCAGCTTTCACTCTTCTGCTTGTTTGCAGCCTTTCAAAGGCATGTAATATCTTCAGAAGCAAATAATTGAGAGGAAATACAGCCTGTCACAGACCTAAATGGAGTCAGAGAAAGGTTCTGTGGTTTTCCTGCTTTCTGCTCTTCTCATGCTGAGATATGGTGTGGCCTCACAAGCTTTTGCAGATCCTAAGCAAGCTTCAGTTAACAGAGTTGAGGGGGTGAGGTTCTGTGATATGGCAGGCAGTTGCCTTATTTCTACATTTCCTGATTGTTTCAGATTTATTATTAACCAGTAAACAGAATTCTGGAGTGTAAAACTCCACACTGCAGTATTAGGCAAGCTTAACTGTTGTGGAATCTCTTTTTATGGGCATGTTATTAAAAAATCTGAACTATATCAAGTCCTTCTTTCTGTTACTTAGGAATAAATAGCATACTGCATTAGTAGAATATTTCTTTCAAAGAGATGGAAAATTATGGGAAGATAATTTAATATTTCTTTCCCCTGTGAAAAGAGGAATTTTATATTATTGGAAAATGTCCAGTGAATAAGTGCTACTTTGTATTAACTACTGTAACTGAATTATATACTAGGTTGGTTTTAACATACCCTGAAAATGCTTCCTTTTGAAGAACTGAGAAGCTTAAATAGCACTGAGAGTACCAGTCTTCATTTATGCTTTTGTATGCATATTTTTTATACTACTTAACTCCATGATATTAAATTTGTCTGCAAAGTCTTCAACATCCTCATCAGGGGGAGCAGATGGGCAGGTACCAATCTCTCTCTTCAGTCTTGTGACCAGTGACAGGACTCAAGGAAATGGCACAAAGCTGAGTTGGGGAGGTTTAGGTTGGGTATCAGGAAAAGGTTTTTCACTCTGAGAGTGGTTGAACAGGCTGGAACAGGCTCCCCAGGGAAGTGCTCACTGCCCCAAGCCTGACAGAGTTCAAAAGTGTTTAAACAATGCTCTCAGGCACATGGTGTGATTCTTGGGGTGTCCTGCACAGCGCCAGGACTTGGACTCCAGTGATCCTGATGGGTCCCTTCCAACTCAGGATATTCTATGATTCTGTGAAGTTATGATAATTTACAAGTGTTTTGTTTAAAATGTGCTCATCACTTGTTAAATTACCTGATGGTTTCTTTACCTCTTTTCCAGATCTTTGAAAGAATTTTGTTTATCTGGGCAATACGTCATCCAGCCAGTGGATATGTTCAGGGCATAAATGATCTTGTTACTCCTTTTTTCGTAGTCTTCGTTTGTGAATATATAGGTAAGGTTTGTCTTAATACTGAATTATGAATTAGTATTGGCTTTGAAACATCATTTTCATTTCAATCTAACAGTTTGGATGAGCTAATCAAAACATAATTTGATACATTAATTTTATCATAAATGTTTGTAATTATAAATCCGCATTGCTTTAAATATATACTAAGAAGCAACCAGATTTTAAGTAGTCAGTGAAGCTCAGGAATCATCTTGATTTCTACTTAAGAAGTGTTCACTGTTTTATTTTCCCTTTCCCTTCTAATTCATGTTTTTTGTGAAAACTTTAAATTGCACATACGAACTGGACAACAGCAGCGAAACAAGTAAGCAAAACAAAAAACCCAACAATGCCTGCCCCCCAGGCAAAAAAACCACCAAACCAAAAAAAGTAACCCATGAAACACGGATATTTTTAAATGAGTTGTGGGAAATTAAAATAAAGGAGACTTATTAAACTTCATCTGTGACTGAAATAATGGCATCCTGGAATTAGGGTCTGAAAATTAACACAACAGTAATCAAATTTCTCTGGTTAAGAACTCTGCTCTTCTGAGACTTATAACATTAGTAACAATGGTAGTGTCAACAACTCCATTTGTGTTGAGTTTGTGGCTTTATGCGTGAATATACTTTTGAAAACATAAACAACTTAGATATAGGCTAAATCTTAAATTTACAGTTTTGTATTTAAATTGTTATAAGCATTAAGAGAATGTCTGATTGTTAACAATAATTCATTAATAACTTGGGTATAACTATGCATATAAAAGGTAAGGTTTAACAGTAAAAATGACAATGTTAATCTGTCTTGAATTAAAACTGTTTTCCTTGTGTTTGTCATACACACATACAGTGAAAATTTAAGTGTTGTGTGTGTAAACTTGAGCAATGCATTGTCTGGCTACTTCGGTGGGGCTACATACCGTGGATTCTTTCTACCTTGTCTGTGCAAGATATCCATGGGTGTATTAATCCAGGTTGATTAGTTTTAATGAAGGACAGATTATCCTTGAGTGGATGATATACTATCCATTTACTCATTTGCATGGCAACACCTCTGTTGCTTTGTTCATTTCTTGTTTCATAGAGGGACATTTCATTGCTAAGCAACTAATGAGAACTACTGCTGCTTTCTCCCTAATCATCTCTTAAGTAGGGTAGAGGCCTACTCCTGAGAGTATTTGCAGTTTCTGCCTTTTACTCTCTCATTTGACAGATAATGAAAATGTTCTTAATGATCCTAGAACAGTAGGGTCTCTAGTAGACTTTAGGGTTGCTAATTGAAATAAGGAGTTCAAATGAGATGTGATTAGAGAATTGATATTCCATGTTAAATAGGCCATTTAATTAATATGGTAAATAAGTTTGTCTTTACCACCAACTTACATTTGGAGACCCTGGTGATTGTTAATGTATTTGCCACTTTGTCAGGAGTTTCATATTGGAGAGCATAGCTGTTCCAGTAAGTGTTCGGTGAAGAAAGACAAAACTTGAAAACTTTTAACCATAAAAGATAGCTGGGGGAAATGTATGAAGGTCAGAAAACTGTATTCTGAAAGCTCACTTAAAAACTAGTATCTATATCATAAGAAAAACAGCAAAATGAAGGTTTTGATTTTTTTTTTTTCAATATAGTGATGGTCATGGCTAAGTGCTAACAGCAGTTATTTCCCCCAGGGACATATAAAAACTTTCAAAGATTTTTCTTTAAATAGCTTTTTGATTTGAATCTTTCTAATATATTCAAGTTACACTGAGTGATGCACTCAAGTTAGAATGAATAAATGAAATGAGGACATTGCGTTTATGAAGTACGTCAAAAATCCTGTAATAGAATTATAGGATTCAAAATTAACACTGTGAATTGGGCTTTAGCAATTTATATAGAAATAAACACAGAATAGCAGAATTATCCTATCAAAAATGTTTAAACTGCTAGTGTATTTAAGACTTACTTCAGTAATATTCTATATTTACTTTAGATTTTTACTCTGGATCTCATTTCTTGGTTTTATGTGCATATTGGTTTGTACATTAGACAGTTTTATTTATTGCTATCTTTTCACTATTGATTTTTGTATTTTTCTCAATTTAACTGAAATCTTTTTTTGCTGCAGTTCTAACTCATTTGGATTCTAATTTATTCAGTTGAAAGTGATAATACTTTTTCGTTCTTTAATTACAGAAAAAACCTAAAATAAAAGTCCTAAAGAATTGTTAAGTATTAATAATAAATTCTTATGCTTAACAATGCCATTAATAATAAATCAGTGCTGATTAAGTCATCTGATGGTACATCCTGGTAATGTTTAAACATATTTGCAGTTTTGTCAAATATTTTGGTAGGAGGAAAGCCATGTTTATTTTAGCTTTAAGACAACTGAGAGAGCCTTTAATCCTTAATCTTGCATAACAAGTGTGTGACATAGTTATTCTAGTGATGGGAGTCTTTTTGCTCTGCTGAAGACGTCTGCAAACTGTTTGGAAAAGTTGTTGAAGAACTTCTAAAGATACAAATGACATGGATGAAAATGCTAATTTATTTCTCATTCAAATCTGAATGCCATAAAGTAGGTTTTTGGGTGTGTATATAAGGGCTGAAGTCATAGATGTTTTGATGGTTTAGTACAGATTGAGGTACCTAATTCTAGCACATAGATTCACACATGTAGAATATATTGAATGACTGAAGGTAGGAATTGAATATGTTAAATGTTCAGGACATTCTTTCAAACTTTCCATCAGTATAAGTATGATAAAAGTGTAATCTGGTAATGTCTCATTAGTTTCCACTCTGCAATAAAAGCAGAATGCTGTAATATTTTCAGCAAGATAAAACTTAATTGTCAAACCAAGCGAGGAGAGGCAAAACTATAATTAAAGAAAATTTCAGAGGGGGTAGATACTGGCCCCTGCTGAAATTCAGTAGTTTCAGTTTTGAATTTCTGGTCTAAATTAGGAAGAGGAGGATTATAAACCTTAGGTTTCTTATACCAGATGATTGTGAGTGTTATTCTCAACATTGTAAGAAAAATTTTCCTTGTAATGAAAAATGCTAGAGGTATTTAATCTTATTTTGTCATAATATAACAGCCCCTTTAGAAATCCAAACACTTGAGGCATGGTAAAACTATTCTGGGCTTATTTCTAACCTCCTGCATGACATAGCAGTGTTGTAACATGTGATGTCAGAACAAATGCTAATTACTGTCAGGGCAGTTTTCCTGAAAGCCCTGTGTGTTTGTACCATATTAGTTTGTGTCAAAATGAATCTCATCCCTGCAGATGCACCAGAGGTGTTTTTGTTAATGAGGTAATATGTACCATGTGACTGTTCACTGTTTGTAGACTTAATGTGGACAAGGAAATTTTGCCCTGGATTGCATTCCTGTTGTGAGTTGCCATAGATGTGCTCTTTGCACGCCTTCCTCTTGCCCTGAGTTCCAGTAGAGCTGCATTGTTTTCTAGTGTTAAGTTGTGCTGCACAATTACTTGTGGTCTCTCGCTCACCTATACTTCACTTTATCTGACATTCCAGTACAGCGGCGTTCACTGGGCTTGTGTGTATATCTAAAACCCCAGAGAGGACCTGCATTTATTCACCATCCAGAGAGATGAAAGTGTCAGAAGTACGACCATGATAAGGATGCATGTCAGATGGTTGCTAAGTGGAATACCTGTATGAAATAGTTTTAAGATGCCTAGCAGTATTGGATCAAGGGAAAATTAGGAGTTAGTAGGAAGTCAAGGGCAGAAAATGAACACTATTGTAGCACTTGGTCATTTTATGTCGGATAAAGAATGTCAAGAAAAATGAGGCTGCTGAAGACTGGAACGGCGATTGAGATATTGTCTGCAATCTTCTTGAAATAGAGGAACCTGAGACAAGTTGATGATGCTTACAGGAACTCATGAACTGAAAACTTTGAAAAGAGAGATCTTACCCTTGTAAGTATTTTTTTCTCGTTGTCTTAAATCCTTTTGTAGAAGGCATTAAATGAAACTTCTGTTACCTAGTGTTTTTTAAATTGATACTGCTGTAACTTTCTGGAATAATTAATCTAGGCCCAAGTCCTAGTGGAAATGGGATAGGATTTATTCCCAGACTACTTTCCTATGAGTAAAGAAAGGTTCTCTGGTCTTGAAAAAGCCTCCATCTGTCTCTATCTCCCTGGCTTACAGTTTTTTCCATTCCCTCTTATATGTTACAGGAAGTCTTCCTGCCCTTATAACTGGTATGCAATCTCATTTTTGCCTTCTTTTCCTCCTTTTGAACAGTGAATAATTGTATTAAAAACTATTAATTTTGGGATTTTTCCCACAGTTTGAATACTGTATCCAAAATGGTTATTGTCATTATATCATTGGAGTAAAGTTTCAGAACATTTTATCATGGCCAAATCTGAGGTAATTCCTCAGTGTTTGTTTGTAAAATAAGAAAAATTGTCAGTTAAGCAGAGATTTCTTTTCAGGAGAGTTGTAATTTTTCCACAATGAATAGATCATTTTAGAAGGTACATAAAACTGAATTTCTGAATTATGAGATAGCAAGCCAGAGAGCAAAGAATATTAACCCACTGACTTTAGGGAACTTCTTTTCTTCACACTTGCAGGGTTATAAGGTAAAATTTTGTTCAGCATGCATTATTTCCTTTACTAGACCAAGCAGAAGCCTTGATTGCTACAGTATATACATTAATTTGAGATAATTTATCCTGCTGTCTCAACATCTAGACCTTTTTTATTCACCAGTTTTTTTATTTTACCAATTCACTAGTCCTTGGAGAATTGTGAATAGGACTGGTACATTGAGGTTTTGAGGAGAGAAAGTGGAAAAGATGTAACATATTTGTAGTTATTGTCCTTAGAAGAGACTGACTGAAACTGAAGGATGAAAAATTGTTTTTATAAAGCAGAACAAACAACTATAACTGGATTAACTGGATGCTTCTCTTTCTCCCAGGCCCTTCAAGTTTCTCCATCTTCTGATTTATCAGGAAAGAAATTCTGGAAAACTTCCCAGGACTGAGGTTCAGGACTATGAGGGATTTCTTCAGTTTGAGAGAGACACAAAGATTTTATTTGCAATTGTAGTATGCTCTTCAACTTTTATTTTAATGTTGGCATTAAACTTTGTAATAAACTACTGTTTTCATGCTTTTCTTTGTTTAAATAAATGCAAGGTTTTGCACAATATTGTGTTAAAATGTTTTTATTTACACATTTTTTGGAAATGATTTATGAAACACAAAATGTATTTGCATAAAAACAGGGTCATGAAGCATAATTGATAATTTAATGTTTTGCTGCAAGTTGTAAAAGTATTAAGAAAATGTTTTTTTGGAACCCTTATAAAATTTGTATGAAAAACTATTGAAAATAATTTAAATCACTTTTCTGTCAAAAGAAAATTCCAATCCACAAGTTCTGTTTAATCACATTACATTTTTTCTCCTTAATGCAAATTGCCAGTAATGTAGTTTCCATATTCAAAGCTATATTTCAGTGCTGTTTCTTAATATTTCCATAATTTTATAGCAATACTCGTGACATCAGGAAAGTTGGCTCAAGGTACCATAAACATGAGAAATTATATGAAATATGCTTTGATAATTAAATGGAATGTTGTTATCTGTGTGATTTGGGTGAGCAAAGAATGAAGAAATTTTACACAAAACTGTTGAATTCAAGACTTGAAAGTACTGAAAAGTCAATTACATCTTCTGTGTAGGTGCAGAAAACATCATATGCATTCCTCTGAAAAAGCTGCAATACACACGAGCCACTTGGTGACCTGAATCTTTTTACTTAACCATGAGTTCTCTTTGATGTAGTTTTTGCTTTCATGTATTATTGAGCACTTAGTATATATACATATATATTTACAACTGTAATATGGTACAGGAGTTGTTCAGCATTATCTTAGTTTGCTTCGAGATAACCACTGATCACTTTTTCAATTTCTAGAAATATGCTGCCAACCTCTCCCCCTATTGCTGTGCCAGTCTGTTGTCAGTGAAAGTATTTTGTAAGTACTGCAGGGTAGCTGAAGAGAGGGAGAACTGTAATGAAGAAGACAGTATTTGAATTTGGTTTTGCAAATTAATAATTCCTGCTTTGCACCATTGAAAAGGTCCAGAAGTAAGCAGAAACCTGTGTTGAGCCCATCCACAGAGGACTTGGTACTTCTGTGCTGTGAGGCAGGACTGATTTTGACTGCAGTGGGAAAGCAGTTAGAAATTTTTTCCCATTAATTTAAATATTTTTGACTTGTAGTCTTTGAAAAAAACCCAAAATTCCTTCAAGTAAATTACATGGAAACAAAGACAATAAGCATAGACCTGAATTTTAGTGCTTTAAACAGCATGCTTTTGAAGCACTTGGACAGATTATACTTTTAAATTGTTAATTTGTTTTTATGTATTTCTCACTTAAGAAAAAATGAATTATTCACAATGTCTGAGCAATTGTCTTTATTAATATATAACACAGTTTTTCAGGCCTAATTGGATAAAAAAAATCTTGCTATTTTACATCCTTTTATTCAACTTAAATAAGTAGGAGAATCCATGTGAAAATAACCAGCATTGAATTGTTTGAATTGCCAGCTAGCATTGCTTGCCATGATATACTGTTCTGTCTGGGTTGGTTCATAAAGCAAGATAGTTGGAGGCATTCCAAACAGAACTAAGGAAAATGTGGATGGTATTTAAAGGAGATCTCATGCTTAGTTTGTGAAGAGTTAGGGAATAAGGGAGCATGAAGAAGGGCAAATATGTTGGCAGAACTTGTGTAATGGAGAGAATTGACTAATAGGAACCAGTGAACTATACACTTCTTTAAATCTTTTGATCCTTTTCTTTTGTGTTTGAATATTTGTTTTAATTATTTACCTGGACAAATTCATCTTTATCTTTTATTATGACTTGTTGGAATAGTAATTTCTTAGTTGCAGTTTGACTAATTCTGTAGCGAGCACTTTGTTCTGGCTTAGGTATAAAACTATTTAATTTAAGGATTATTTTTTAAATGTAGTTATAATAGTATAAAAGTCCTAATGAACATAGCTAAGCTTTACTCAGATATGCAGTTTGTGTGCGACTTGCTGGTGATAGAGTTTATTCCCTGTTTTTCCCTAGTTGCTTAATCTACTGGAAGTTTGTGGTGGCATTTAGTATCAACTATATGAGTGGATCTGTTTGCATAAGTGCTCTCTATAGGCTTTGATAAAATGAGGTGATTTACTTATATAATTAGTGGATTTTTGGCTAATTGCCAACCCAATTTTGGCATTTTTTTTGGAATATAATAACCTTGAGAGACAGTGTCGATAATGAGCACCTGAGCGTGTGTCTACGAGTAACTGTATAGTGGAGTTGGGTGGTAGTGTATTGCTGCATGTATTTTACTCATTAATATATTTGATTCCTGTGAGGGCTTGGAACAGTGTGAACTGGATTCTTATGTGCTGTAGAATCTTCCAGATCCCATTTGTTGTTTCAAGAGGTCAGTGTACCCTGCCAGTTCTAGCTTCATTTCTGTATTCCTTAAACTTCATAGTGGAGCCACATATTTGAGTATTTCCAGGCTAGGTTTAGTTGGTCAGAAAAGGGTTTGCTTGCTATTCTTATATGATACAGCTGAAGCAGGGCTTTCTTCAGTCAAAACAGGTTTTTTCTTTTCCAACCCAAAACTTGCATTCCTGTCTTCTCTTTTTGGTCTGCATTGGCTTTCCTTGGGCACAGTTAAACTGACTGGAAACTAGACCCGTAATAAACTGCATTATTTAACTTTTGCACTCATCTTGAGGATCAGAGAAGAATATGAGTGCTGATGTGGGGATGGGAGCATATTAGGGAAGAAGGGAGAAGCAAAAGTCTGTTTAGTGCCAGGTAGCACTGAGACTGTTTAGCTGTGTAACAACACATGCTCATGATAAGAATTTGTAAATTACACTTACTTTTTGCTTAGCAAGTTTGGGAGCACAACAGATATAGGATATGACAACCTGCTTTTCTATTATTTTGCTTCCTGGTACTGTCTTGAATGACCTTGATTTACTAGAGACAGTGCGGTTTTACAAAATCAGTTCTTCTGTTTCAATTTTTATTTCACTCTCTTTAGTATACTGTCAGATTTCTGAGCTAATTAGCATGGTTCATCTGAAATTTTGGATGCATTGTTGCATCCGATAGACTTGAGCTTTGCCCCCGTCCTTTGCTTTTCATTTGTTCAGACTTTTTTTAATGTTAATTCTGTCACATGTTCTATAATCTTACTTTTTAAGTACATTTGTAGTTCTTAGTAATAAAAGTGTTCAAAGTCATATCATACTGATGCAATGGAGAAAGTAACTCCAGTAATCTTCATGACTTCCACTGAAACAAAATAATATCTTGAAAATCCATTCAGTTAACCACACAAACTCTAAAGTGGAAATTGTTTTTCTTATGAACTGGTAGATATTACAAGCTTGAATCAAGTGTGGGCTACAATAAAATATCTTCTTCAGTTTGATTACAGATATAGAGTAGTAATAGTCCTGAATTTTAAATCATAAGGATGTATTAGTTGACAGAGTAGGATGTACCTCAGCTTCACTGTCTTGCAGGAAAACATTAATGTAATTAAACTAAACTGTTTCTGTGGATAATTTAAAAAAAGGCTTCTATCTATTTGCAGTGGAATAAGCCTAATGAAAGTTAAAATTCTCTGACTGTTGTTAACAATAGCTGTCAGAAGTGAAAAAGAGACATTGAGATTATCTTAAGTATATCCAACTGCTTAATTGCCCGTTATTTTTAGCTTTGTATATGAGTGAAAATCAGTGTTTTGAGTAATAGTATTAATTGCTTGTATTCTCTTCTGAGTGTCTGTTTAAAACAAAGCAATAAACCCCTTAATCTCCCTTAGCACTTGAAATTTTAAGGTCTATTAGTCTTTCAAATTTTTAAATTTTTTAAATATTCTTGAAAGAAATGACAATTTATATAACTTTTTTTTAGAATAGCATCTACATATGAAGTTGCCGTGCTCTGAGTCTGAAACCTGTCACTTTAACCTACCTAAATAAATGTTTCAAAACAGTATCATACTTAATGAACATATTTTCATTGAAAGTGTAGCAACAGTTGCTGCATTTTTTGATCTGTGTTTGACTTACAAGCTTTAAAAAAAGTATCTAAAGGGATTAAGAAAGGTTGGCTGTAGAGAAAAGCTTTAAGAGCAGCTATGGGAAAAGCAAACACCTACTGTCTCAAAGATTAAAATAAGTATTGGACAGAGGATTTTTCAGACTTAATGATTTCTGATGCCTGGTAGTAATTGCTTCAGGGTACCACTGTTTCTTTTCTTGAAGATGTTGCTGTAATATGACTGGCTTTCCTGTGAAGTAGGGAATTAAATGAAAACTTTTAATCTTTTGTGGCATAACATAATAACTGAAAAGTTGACAATTGCCATTTCATAAAATTTTTTTTGACTAAAATGTAGGTGTAAGATTGCAATCATCTTCCTACTCCTCCTAACATTACAAAGATTTCTTACTGATGTTAGAGCAAAAATAATTGGATTATATTTCCTTAAATTTGCAACTTCTTGTTATTTGTTGTATTGCTCTCCCCATTATTGTGAGTGGAGACATCTGTAGGTGGATTTCAGTGTTTTGGTTTGGCCTTTATTTTAGTTTGTTTGTTTTAAATATTTGCTGCATGCTTCCATGCCATACCAAAGAAGTGTGTCTTGGGCATACTGATGAGTGAATATACTACAGTGTATGGCCCAGCCTCCATTTATTTCTTGTGGTAAAGCTGTGCTTTAAAGTGAATACTTCTTTGAAATGCAACTGAGGAGCTCAAGCTCATATAAAGCCCATCTTTTAGATGACTGTCATGGTTTTACGCTTTAGAGGAAAAGCCAAGTAGGGATTTGAAAGTTAGTAATAAAAATTTCTTCAATCATATCAGTGCCAGGAAGTCTATCAAAGAGGCAAGAAGTCTGACAGAGGTGTGATGGAACCTATAAAATACCACCTCATAGCAGGAGACGCATGTGGATTTTTTGCTTAGATGTTTTTTGTGAAGAAACTTTCCAAACCATATCTTATAGGGAAAATCAGAAGTGTTCTTTTTGAATTTTTGCTATGAGATGCATAGAAGAAATCTCTGAATTAATTAAAAAATTCTTAGGTCAAATGGAACTCATCAAACTTCTGTCATAGGTAATCAGAATAAATAAGTCAGGTCTAGCCTTTCTATTGATTTGCAGTATTTGATATTTTCAGCTAACTCAGATTTGTCTGTAAAATCACAGTCTTTTTGTATTATTCAAGTTTGGTTTTTTTTTTCTTCTCTGATGTCTAGTAAAAAGAACTTGAGGAAAAAACCATGTTTGTTCCCCAGGTATATATTAAAACAAATCTGTCAATGAAAGTCTTCTTTTACTGCATAGGATGATTAATTGGATTTTAATTATCTGCTTTTAAAGTTTGTTTTGCCTCTCTATGTGTGTTTCTAAATTTTCAAATATATCTGTCTAAAGAAGATGTTTTATTTCATAATGCTTAGTACACACTCAGTATTTTAAAAAAGAAATTAATTTTGCAATATGAATGCTATTTATTTTTTGAATAATTTTAAAAATTAATTTTATAATATAAATGCATTTCTCAAGTTTGAAATACATTTTGTGGTTTATATTGTGTCATTTTTGAAGGCAATTAAGAAACTAATAGACTCATACTGTGAGGAAGTCATGAGAGATTAGTGGAAGGTATTCTGTTTGAAACTACAGACTGGAAATGTTTGGTCAGGGGAATAAATGGAAAACAATATCTTGGATAATGGTGGAAGCAGTAAAGTAAAATTAAAGAGAAACCAAAAGATTTCTCCAGGTATAGAAATAGAAGAATTGTGAAGAAGGAAGTTAATTGCAATAAATATAGCTATGGGAGAGACATGTATTCCAAAGGGAGCAGCATATTTTAGTTCTGGCTTCTGCATTCTTATTTCTCCTCTTCCCATGGTCTCCATATAGTTATAATTAATGATCATCTCTCTGTAGTGAAGCAGCACAGAGGTGGTTATACTTCCAGATCTAAGTCTTCTCAAGCATGCTTTCTGACAGACTGGGAAATTAATGGCTTTTGTGCCATTAAAAGTGGCTTTTGACATCCAAGCATCACAGCTTTGTGTGTTTATTATGAAGTAACTCGTGGGAAGAAAATCTAAAAGAGAAGGAGCCGCTTAGGCAATGACAGCACGCTTTACAAACGCCACAAGTGTAACGTTCCAATCCTGTTGCATAGATCAGTAGCAGCTGAAGATCTAAGAAAAGATTTTCAAATTAGGTGGATCAGTGCTTTAAACAGAATTGTAAGAAAAATTTTTGGTCTTATTTTCAATGAAATAGATGGTTAGTTAATAATTTGTAGATTTCAAACCAGTACAGATAAATTTGTCAGAAGCTTGTGTGCTGAAACTTCAATTTGAGTTGGCTTTGCTTGTAGTTTAAATGCAAACCTTTTTTAATCATAGTAATAATAAAGTCATTGGGTTTTTCATTAGCATGGGGATATTTTGCTTGGTTTTTATTTGAGAAATCTGATATTTTTGATTTTTACTTTAAGCTGGAGAAAACAAATTTATAAAGCAGAAGTGAAAAGTTAAGTACTTAAGCACAATAACCCAAAAAAGGAAAAAAAAAATTTTCTTGCAAAACAGTTTTTCTTCTGTAGGCTTTCATTGTATTACTTCATAGGAGCAGAAAGTACTTAATGCTTTTATAGCACGTTCATTTTGACAAAACTCAGAATATTAAAAAAATTGGCTTATGAATTCTGTTCTCATAAAAAACATTTGTGAATTGATTTACATGTTCCAGCTTTAGTTAATTATGAGATAAAAATTTACTGCAGTATGACTGAAATTTAAAGACAACAACCTTTCTTACAGTAACACTGTTGAAGAAAATTAAAAATCATGCCATTATTTTTGAACAGACAGAGCAGGCTTTTTTTTTTCTAGTGGTTTGATTATTGCTTTATCTTGACAATAAATACCTATGCATAATATGTAAAAATATGTTTGAATTTTATGAGTAAAGCAAACCTTGTGGCTTTTTAGCCTCAGAAGCATATGTAGCAGTTTCATTGGGAAAGTGTAAATCACAGCAGATTAAGGTAGTTAAGGAATGCGTTCAGCAATTAAGCAATATAAGAAGTAGTGGCTCCTGCAGAGTGCATTCTCCTCAAATATGCTTCTTCAAATTCAGTATTTGCAGTTTGTGCTAAAAGGTGGAAATAATGGATGATACTTAAATTCTGTTGTAAATAAGGCAAGAAGTCTGTAAGGTAGATTTCTTGTTAGCTGTGAATGATGTGGGAGATTACAAAATCAGGAAGCATGTAATTCTGGTTAAGAAAATTGACATATTTAGCCAATTGAAAATTGGATATTGCACAGTGTAGGTTGCAGCAAACTGCCACTGTCATAGATGTGTGGGGATGTTGTCACTGAAGAACAGTTGTTTCCTCTGCTGTTCATTTTTCTTTGAGAACTTATTTTCTTACGCCTTTCAATGACATTAATGGGTTAAAGTAAAAATTGCTTCATGAGTGAGTGGAGTTATACTTACATAGAGTTATGGTCATATGTAAATGGTTGGTGAGCTTGACTGGCAAATTTTTCAGTCTTCTGTCATGGAAAAAATTGCATTTCTGAATTTTTAGAAGTTTTTATATTTACGTACAAGTTCTTGGACAATTTGTATTATTTTTATATTTACCCAAGTAAGAGTTGAATCTTTGGGCTTTTTAAGTTATCCAGGTAATGTATTAAATATACTGCTGTTTATGGAGTTGTTCAAATGAGTTCTCTTTACCAGCCTTCTATTATTAAGTAATTATATGCAAGACAATTTATTGTTTTGATTTTTCTTTTTTTTTAATAGTTTCAGTTAAGACGTATTAATTTTCAGTACTTTTAAAATTCAGCCCTGCATATGCAGATACATATACTATTTTTTTATCTGTTAAATATGTTGTAGTCTTTAGTGCAGTTGATTTTTTTCCATCTCCAGTAAATAGTTCTTTTTCAAAACTACATTAATTTATAGATTCTTTTCCAAGGCTTTTCCAGTGCTAGAGTGATACCTCTGAAATAATTGTCTAATTAATCCCATACCTGAACCCAGAGAAGGCCTGTGTTGCTTTAGACTTGTTTGACCATGCTGTGGTTTGCTCTTGTCCCACACTTGGTGTTTTGTCTCTGTGTGTTTGTGGATATGTGTGTTGATGCTCTAAAAAATTAAACGATAAACACAAACTAGTTAATTAAAAATACAATGTGGGAGACATGTTCAGCCTTTAATCTTTCATTTCCTATTCTCCAAGCACCTTTTGGATTTCTCAGGGAATTCTCTTATGAGGCATTCTAAGAAAATACTCATCAGCATTCTGTGCTCATCATGCATACTGGTTGCTAATTACAAGTCCTGTAGTTTGGTGTCACATGCACAACTTTTCCCTGGCAAGTTGTTTTGGTTGACAGCAGCAAACCTATTGAAGTGAGTACTATAAGAGGAATTTGTGCTGAGCATTGTCTTCATTGTTGCTGAAATTCATTTTTAAGAGGAGCTGCCATCTTACAATCTTTGAAGGCTCCTGTTTCATAATAATGTCATGCCCAATGATGTGGCTTATACTCTTTATTGAAATTTCAAACTGCATTTACTGGCCAATTTCTCACCTGTGTAGAAGAGGTTCGGAGTCTTGTATTTGGCATTGTGCAAGTTCTGTGGGTCAAAGACCTGTTGGTATCACCAGGTTTACTTAATTCTCCTTTGTACCCTGTTTTGATCTAGCTTTTGAACTAGTAAAGATATTTTTCATCTTCCTCCTGTCTGGCTTATGGAGCATAAATCCAGTCTGCAGCCTATGAGGAACTGATGTCTTTTGTTTAATTTGCAACATGAGCTGAGAATTTCCGTTTTTCTAATAAATTTATCATCCTTAAAACAGGTCTGTTTTTGTGTAGATATGTGCAGAGAGTTATAAGTAGGAATTAAGGGCAAATTCTGGATTATTTAGTGTGGAGTGAAAAAAGATACCTGCCATTAAAATCCAGCCAAGAAAAAGCCTGGGTAGAAAAGATCTTGCTGGCAAGCAACGTAGGCCCACTAAAGGGAGTCTCTGAATGATTTACTGATTTCTTTGATACAGAATCTGGAATGAAAGAAAAAGTATATGAAGTATCTATTCTTTTGTGATAGAGCAAATTGAAAGTACTCGCAGGATCATACATTAATTTTGCTGAGCATAAAAATTCAGTTCATGTGATCAAGTTTATGGTGTTTTTGGACAGGATGATTTACCTTACCCACCAGGTCAAATGAGACTGTAATTGTTGCCATGTGCAGGAAAATTATTTAGAGAATTCATATTAATAAAAGATAATGATTAATATTTGAAATATCTTTCTTATACTGGTGCCTAAAGATGTTTATCCTGCTTCCTATTGCATCTGAAGGAAATTGTGGAAGATCAACTGAAAACAAATGTAAGATTATTAACAGTGTTAAAATAGACAAGTCATCAATACATCATGTATGTGAGAACATGACTGGTTGTAGGGGAATATTTGAAATGCAGTAAAGTCATTTTTACCTAAGCCTGGACTGATGAGATGGTTAACTTAAAAGAAAAAAAAAAAAAAAATTACCTTTCTGACTGCAGTACCACAAAGAAAGGGAAGGTGTTACTCTGGTGATTCATCCTTAACAGCTCAAGAGCTATTTCTATCAAGATTAATATGTAACTAGGACTTTTTCAATGAGAGATACTGATATGGTAATATACATATTTAATTAGGTAATTGTTACTGAAAGAATTTACATTTAAATGCTCTATTATGTCCTGATCTCCTTAGAAAAATATTGCCTTAGTGCAGCAGTGACTGAATAGCTGTTTCATAAGGCTTTTTGAAAACTGTGTTTGGAGTGGAATATGTGAGATCTTCTAGCTGTGGAAATATTACTGTGTACCTCTTTGTGCAATCATATGTGTGTGATTTTGTACTTTGCATACTTGGTTGGTGACCTCTATGTTAGGTGTACCTGAAGATGCAACATCTGAAGTAGATTACAGCAAAATAAACTTTATACAGACAAACACCCATACATGTGTGCTCAGAATGGTTTCCTTGCACTGCTGCAAGAGATGCAGGATTTAGACTTGAGAAATATGGCAATGCTTTTTATACATTATGCAATTACACAAATTAGTGGTAAAAATCCCCTCAGTTTTAAAATGTTCAAAAAATTAACTGATCTAGTGTTTCTATGTATTATTTTGTATATTGGGTGTATGTAAAGAACAATCATAATTCATTGGTGATCTTGCAGTTTGTTTTTGGCTTCAGCACTTTCCTACCCTGCCATCCGTTTTGTCCCCTACTTCCCACTCTAGTGGATTCATCGGAGTTTTGCTGATTCTGAATGTTGAGAAACACTTTCAAGATAAAAAGCTACAGTGAAAACATTGATAACACATTTAAATGTTTGTTTCATAAAAAAAAAAATCTTTTGAGAGCATGTATGCTTTATTTAATAGAGATGTCTTTTGCAGGAACTTGCTTAGTGTAACGAAGTATGAAAACTATCAAGTTATTTTTTTTTTCCCACTTTATAAAGACTGAGTTTTGGTGTTGATAACAGGTTTAGAGAAGTTCTGAGTGCAAGCTACCCTTTTGTTGGTTGCATGTGTTTTTACTCCTGATCTGTACTGAAAAGGTGAAATTCCAGCACTCTTTAGAAGAAATCTGTTAGATCTAAAAGGCAGAGATCAGATGTGAACTTAATTTTAAAATTCTGAACAACTTTCATCAAAATCATCCAATAGGCTTAATCTTGAATTAAAACCTACTTTTAATGGAGATAAGCTGTTTAGCATGTTTATTTTCTGCTGTGATTGGACAACTAAATCTGTAAGTTGCTGTAAGTAATATTTTTAAAAATCTTGATTTCATCCTTATGTCTCTGCTTTGTGAGTGGATCCAGTTAAAGCTGTATAGAAAAAGTCAGTCTTTTTGCTCGGTGGGAAGTTTCAGAAGCACACCCAGGGAATGAGTAAAGAACAGCTAATACCACGCTTACAGCAATGCACATATTCAGATCAGCATGTCAGAGACTCCATGCTACAACAGTTTTCCTTCAGGCAGCTATTTTCCTGTCTTTTACAGTTGCATAGATAACATGATAAAATCTCCCCAGGAAACTGAAAAAAATGAGAAATGTTTCTCTAAGACTTTGTAATTGGGAAGGTTTTAGGCAGTGATCTTTTCTCCCCCAGATATTGCACACACTGGCCTCTATTTCTGTCCATATTATTTTATTCAGACTTTATAACTGTCCCTTCAGATTTCACTCATTGAAAATAAGTTTAAAGTTATTTAAAACGAGAAATTGCAATTATGTTCTCAAGCACAAATAATATCTTACGTACTTTTGGGATGGTTATTTTGTTATTTTTACTTGTGTTGTTTTTCCTTAAATCCCTTGTGCTCTTTCTTTCAAAGCTTTTCTAGTGTGTTTGTTTCTTCATCCAAATAAGAAAAAGGAAAAAGAAAACAAAGAAGAAAACAAAGGGAACTTGACTACTTTTCCCCTTAAAACTGCATGGAAAAAGAAGCATTTTGCACTATGCATACCCAAATAAATGGATAAATGCTAAATATGTAGATTGTGATTTTGCATAGCATTCTACCAATCAAATGTTCCTTAATTGGAGCTTGTTGTAAAAATGGATGGCCTTTTTTAATTTCATTTGTACTGTGGAAAAGGGTCATTTGAATATTCAGTGCCAGTTTTGAACTTCCTCAATAAAGTGTAGCAAATTAAGGTGAATTGGTGGAATATAACCATCAATTTGGATTAATTTTGCTAAATGTACATCACCTTAGCTACTTGTCTAATTTGAGTTAGGTTTCTTCATTGCTAAGTATTTTGATTCTTTTGCTGGTGCTGACCTGTTTGCCTTCCTTCAATCCTTTCTTGTTATCTCCATTGTGTTCAAACATTCTTGCCATGAAAATACTTTTATATTATGTTGGGATCTTCTCTTAACATGTTTTTTTTTGTGGAGGGGTTAAGTTTAATAAGTGAAATGAAGACAGATTTGTTCTAGAACCTGTCTTTAATGAGAGGAGTCTAACAGAGAAAGTGATGGGACCTGAACAGAGAAGGGGGAGTATTAGCTCCCACGTACTGCCAGTGTTATCCCCAGTTTCCATAGAGCATTGAGAGAATTTGATTCCCTTGTGGAGCATCTCCCTCCTTTTTACTGGGAAAAATATGCTACTGACATAAAGAGTTTTCTTCCTCCTCACAAAAGGAAGTGCTATTTAAAAAATTTGGTGTTGCAGTCTGCTGTTCAGTCGTTGTTTTGAAAGGCAGTGTTATATCTGACTTTATTATATAGGGTATTTGAAATCTGCTGAATATTTGTTTATCTGCTTTTAGAAGTTGGGTTTGTAAAACTGCACTCCAATGCAAAAGTGGCATTTCTTTAATTACCAGTAATTGATTTTTTGTTCATTATTTACAACCTTGCCACCTCTGAGATTATCCTGTACTGGTGTTTTATAGAGTCTGCTGCAATCCCCTGTTTTATTTTCCAGATTTTCCTAGTAAGTAAATGTCTTAACTAATGCTTTATTAGCACAACCTAATCTTCTTGTCCTACAGCTGTTAATATTTCACAATGCAAAACCAGTGCTCCCTTAGAAGACATACACCCACATATAGACACCAATGCAAACAAGAATGCTTTGGTAACACCTTGCTACAAGTGTCTACTAGTAGTGGTAAAATCACTTGTATGTTAAAATTATTTTAAAACATATGTAATGATAATGGTTGTTACCAATGGACAAATACATGCTTTAAGGTAGCATAATCAAATGTGACAACCTAAAGACGCACTTGGGCATCTCTCATTACATACTGCAAAGCTATGAGACAGGCAATAGAGGTGTTTTAAGGTACTGTATATTATTGGTTTTCTCTTTTTTTTCTATGCTACCTTGCAGTTGTGTAATGGAGGAAGTTCCTTCTTTGGTATACCATACACGGTTTAGGTAGAATTAATCTCTTCTGCACTTCCCTCTCCTGGAGAATAAACCAGGACTGGGACAGATGCTTCTTTGATACTCATTTTGATGCAGTAAGACACTGTGAGCTGCTGCAAGAAGGAAGCTACAGCATTTACTCAGAGCCTTCACAGGTCACAATAAACTCTCTTCTGGAGCTGTATGGGAACTTTGGGAGTTAGGTGGCAGGACAGCACATTCTGTTTCTTTTCAAAAAGCATTAATTCAGATACCATGCCTTAAAAAGACAATGTGAAATTTTGGTTTATGTTGAAGTGTGAGTTTCTTTAAATGCAGTTGTGTGGAAGACTCAGTTTCCATGAATTAGATGTCATTTGGGTTCTGTGCTTTTCCAGTGTTGAGAATCACAGAGTTTTTTGAGGGGTGGGAAGTGGGAATAATCTTTTTTCTTTTGTCTGAATTCCTTCTAATTCCAAATGCTTGCCTGTAAAACAAATCCTTCTTGAAAAGCTGTAGTCTGCTTTCTAAATTAATTTCGGTGGTTTTCTGAAAAGTATTTTTCAGGGCTTTTTATTCTGTGAAGACTGGCAATACATTTGCACATTCTGTGCATGGTGCAAACATAGTCATCTTCTTCAGGGATTGTTCATATATAGCTTGAGGGCTCTCGAAGTGCTTCTGATCCTCTTTCAGGTGTGAAATGTTTAGAATAAAGTAATTTATTATATATTAATTCTGGTTAACCAGGCATGATTTGAGATTTCCACAGTCTGCAAGAAATTAAGTATTCATTAACATTTAAAGCCATTAGATGACACAGTTGAGCAATAAATGATTCATTTAGTCCCTGTTAAAGTAAATGTGCATTGAAGTTTCTGACTAGAAGATAAGTGCTGGCTGTCTTTGTTTTCAATTATTTTCCTCATTCTTGCTTTATTTATTCTGTGCACTTCATTGACTTGTCTTTCTCTCTCTTTTCCTAAAACAGAAGAAGAAGAAGTGGAAAATTTTGATGTTTCCAGTCTACCTGAAGAAGTGCTGCACAACATAGAAGCTGACAGTTACTGGTGCATGAGCAAGTTGCTTGATGGCATTCAGGTAAATTGATTTTTCCTGTCTGCAAGTAGTGGAGTTAACTGATTAATGTCAGGGCTTTGAACTACTTTAGGGTTGAAAAAGAGTACATCTATGAAAAATAGGGGCGAAGTCGATTTCCCCATTGAAGAAATCCACTGCTAGTTTGGCATAGAAAGCAAACAAAAGAGAAGGAAAAAAGAAAAAAACAACTGTGCAAGTTCTCTTGGTCAAAATGTCTTCATGTTTCATTGTGGTGTGATGTTCTAGAGCAGAATTGAAACCTCCAGGTCTAGAGGCATAATTCACACCTTTGTCACCAAGCATGAAGAATGGTTGCTCAGGATCTCACTGAGGTAGTGAAAAACTGCCTTATTTATTAATTTTTAAGTCATTAATATAGTAACCTATAAGTGATTGTTGTTATTGTCTGAATAGTTCCTGAAATTATTTTCATATTTTAAAATACCCGTTTAAAACTTGATGCTTAGGCTGCTTCACTGAGTGAGTGAATTTTTCCTGTGTGGAAAAGCTATAAATGAAGGTACAATTTTCTGTAACGTGCAGCAAGTTAAGAGTCTAATAATGGTAGATTTTTGTGTAAATGTTCATGGGCTTATAAATTTATGAAGATTAGAAGTATCTACAACATTCTTTCCTATGACTTATGTTTTAATATGAATGTTTCATTAGCTAAGGCACATTGTGAGTTGAAACTTGTACAAGTCCATTTTTGACAAAATTGTTATAAAATTGAGTGACCAACAGAAAGCTTTAACTTTTTGGAAGGTGTTTTAAGTATATTTCTCCTGGTTAAAGGTCAAATAGCTCAATGTTTTGTGTAGCATTTTTGGAATGCATAGTCATTTTCTCATGTCTATTCCTGTAACAAATGCTGGTTTGCATATTTCAATCTCTCAGAACTCTTAAATTTTCAAGTACTTGACCACATAGCAAAAATATATGAAAAGCTGTAAAGAAAAAAATGTGAGAACTTGAAATCTACAGGAAAGGAAGAAAGCCAGATAAAGAAATGCAAACCCTCCAACTGTTTTACCTGTTTCTGGAACATCATTGTCACTGGCCTGTTGCTCTATTTTTTTCCTAGGAAAGGAAATTCACATATTAGGTAATTTCTCCTTAAAATTCTGTTTTCATACAAAACCATCAGGCACTGAGAAGCAAAATACGGAAACTAATTGCAATGGAATTAAACAGTGTTGGTGAAAATTTAAGCTTATATAAATGGAATGGTGTTGGATGTATTCAAGGATGCACTCATCTATCAAAAGCAGGCTTGAAAGATTATGCTAGTGGTGTGACTAATGATGTTACAGTTAATTCAGTGCAACTGCAGTGCTGAAATATAAGGGTTCTTGTTTTCCTTCTCCCATTTTCCTGTTTTGTTTCCTTTCTGTGATGATACCACTTTACTTAACAGACAAAACAGTCATGTAGTTGCAGGTTGGAAGAACTAACCCTGTAGAGAAGGACCTGGGATACTGGTGGACATGACTGGCCATATGTACTTGCAGCCCAGAAAGCCAGCTCTGTCCTGGGCTACATGGAAAGCAGGTGGGCAGCAAGGTGAGGGAGGGGATTCTGCCCCTCTGTTCTGTTCTTGTGAGACCCCCACCTGGAATGCTGCAGCCATTTCAGGGATCCCCAGCACAGAAGAGACCTGTTGGAGTGGGTCCAGAGTAGGGCCATGAAGGTGATCAGAGGGCTGGAGCATCTCTCCTATGAGAAAAGGCTGAGAAGATTGTGGTTGTTCAGCCTGGGGAAGAGAAGGCTCTGGGGGAAAATTACTGTAACCTTTCAGTACTTAAAGGGAGCTTTAAGAAAGCTGGAGAGAGACTTTTTGCCAGGGCCTGTAGTGATAGGACAAGGGGCAACATTTCAAACTGAGAGTAGACTTAGATTGAACATAAGGAGTATGTTTTCTATGATGAGGGAGCCCAAAGAAGTTGTGAATATCCTCTTCCTGGAAGTGTTCAAGGTCAGGACTGATGTGGCTTTAAACAGCCTGATCTAGCTGAAGCTGTCCCTGGCCAGGACAGCTGGGGTGTGTGTGGACTAGATGAACTTTAAAGATTCCCAGAAGGTTCATTGTGTCATGCTATAATTCTAAGTGACTTGGATTCTGGATGCACAATCATTTTTCTCTGAAAATATGGCATAAGAGACTCCTGTATGTGATGGTTTTGTCTGAGATGTCTGAATAAACTGTACAGTAGTTTTATGGTAGAGGAATGTGACATGTGGTAATAGCTGCAATCAAAGAATCTCTGCAGAATATTTCCATTAATTTATTCGTCAATATAAGGTTCCATTTCATGTTGCCCTACCAGTATTGGATAAGTTTAAGAGTGCACTTTGATAACAGTTAGAGTCATCTTGTGAAATTTTTGGTTAATATGAGCTAGATACATTTTTTTGTGTGTTTTGTCTTTTCAGTGCAGGAGAGTGTAATGGAAGAATGATTGTATGATTGTATTTGTACTCCTTTATTATTCCTAGCAGAAAACTCATTTATTTTTCCAATCCATCCAGATGGTCTCATTTTCTTGATTCCAAAATTGTCAAAGGTGTTATTAAGACATATGTATTTCTTGCTTGAGTTTTACCATACATAGTATCTATTATTTCTTCATTCCTCACCCATCTTACCTCCCTCCCTTATGTATCTAATGTGACTCTGTGTATTTTTAATGTAAGAATGCATCTTTGAACCACAGAGAGTTGTGGAATAAAGAATGGGAGTTGGCATTGGGCAGCAGGACAGTCACTTTCTGACAGGCATGCAGTTCTTAGCCAAGAGAAGAAATAATAACTCATTCAAATCGTCTGTCACTTTGCAGATTCCGTTGTGCTCTTTTTTTGTCATCTGGAGGTTCCTGTGCAAGTATGTTTTTGGCTTCAGCTAGAGAGTTTTGCAGAACTTTTTCAGTAGTTAACATTTGATCTTGCATGGTAGTTTAATCTATTTTTTGTTCTTAGATTACTTTGCATCTTCTTTCTCTGTTGGTTGTCTCTAAGTTTAGGCTTCTAAGTGACTGTGCATGTGTCATATCACAGTTTGATTAAAATTTTAAAAGTTGATCTAAAAAATACTAGGACTTTTTTTAATATAAATTTATCTCTCTAAAATACCATTTAATCTTGAAATCTGTAGCAGTCTTATAGCAGTCAATTTTGGATGATGATGTACGTAATGGTTTTCCTTTTCAGTGCGTCATGAGTCTGTGCTTTAAATTTTTTCTTTAGTTTTTGTCCCAGAAAGACTATGCCTCACTGCAATTGCTTCTCATTTATTTCAGGAAAACAAATGTGAACTTCTAAAATCATAAGAACATAGGATATTTCTGCTCAATGTAGGGCCAGCTCTGAGGTCAGATTGAGTTTCTCAAGGCGTTGTCCAGTTGGGTCTTGAACCCTCCAAGGACGGACACTTCACTGTGTCTGGGGGTTAACCTATTCCAGTGCTTCCTCATCCTTATGTTGAAGTTTCTCCCCAATAGCCAGATTGAACATTTTTTTTTATGCTGCTTGTCTCTTATCTTCCCACTTTGCACCACTGTTACAAATGGAGGTTTGTCATCTTGGTAACATGGGTTTTATCAGGCTGTGATTAGGTGCTTCTGGAGATTTCTTCAGGCTGAACCAGCTCAGTTTCCCCAGCCTCTCACAGAGCATGTGCTCCATATCGCTGAGCATCTTGGTGACCTTTTGCTCTTGCTGCAGTTTATTAACATTTTTCTTGTATCAGGGTCCCTAAAACTGGATGTGTTATTTTAGCTCTGGTCTTGAATTACAAGAGATTATTTTTAAACATTTGAGGGAAAATCTATACAGTAAAGATCGAACTCTGGAACTGTTTAGTCAGAGAGGTTGTAGAATCCTCCTCCTGGAAGTTCAAAACCAGGGTCTACATGGCCTCGAGCAGCTTGCTCCAGGTGACTCGGCCTTGGGCACTGCTTGGACTTAGATGGGCTGCAGAAGTCCCTGCCAACCTCTGTGATTTTGCAATGAGTGCTGGGTGGGAATAATCACTTCCCTTCATCTGCTGGGCCAGGAGGCTGCTGGCTGGCTTTGCTCCCAGGGCTTACCAGTGACTCGCTCTGAGCTTTCTGTCTGCTGAGATTTCAGGTCCTCTTCTGCAGAACTCGTCTCCAGCCTGTATTTTTGCAAGATGTTCTGATTTATGCTGATTTATAAAAACCTACTTCTAAGGCTGTGTGTGGCCATATGCAAAAAACATCTTCCATGTGTGTGATAAAGCTGGTTGTCTTTAGAACACTTCGAAGCTGTAGATGATGCATGAGCATTTTTGTATTTTCATCTGTGGCTGTTCGTATGGGAAAACCAGAATTATCCCATGAGTATTTTTTCCATTTAATTAAGTAGACATTCCCATATATCCAGATTATTAACTTTTTTTTATTACTAAATCGTCCTTTATAACACTTTCCTCAGTAGAGTCTCGTTAACATTCAAGTAAAAAGTTCACATTGATCTGTGCCACCTGAAAATGTAATGTTCTTGTATAAGGTAGAGTATAACTGTTCATTTTAAGTTCAAGTATACTGGTAATAAAATAGCCAAAGGGGAAATACATGCATTGCATAATGATCTAACCAGATGTATTAAAAACAGCACTAAAATATTAATATAGTTATTTATCAGGGCCTGGTAATTTTTAGAATAAAAGTGAGATAATTCATATCCAGGGACTGGAGTGTGCTGAGGTACATATTAGCTATTTCTATGGCTGATAAAATAGCAAGATTTATGACTTTCAAAGGGAATCCTGCAGAGTTCTTTCTCACTTCTGAGTTATGGAAAGTTGTTACTAACATATTCCTGAAGTCTGGAGGATGGATGGAGGACAGACAGATGGACGGATGGATGGAGGAATGGATGGATGGATGCATGGATGGATGGAATGCTGCTTGGAAAGCCTTTCAGGGGTGTGCTAGATCCAATAAATAACATGAACATGCATTTCAAATGTTGAGAAGTATGCGCAGAAATAACTCTTCTGAAAATTCTTCACAGGACCTCCCTGAGGTTTATTTTAAAGGAAAAATAGGTCAAATACAGCTTTCTTTGTACCTTTTCATTAAACTCCTGCAAGACAAGTTTCGTGGTTCTGTCTGCAGTTCACTTGGATGGTTAGTTTAGGACTGTGCTGAATTGCAGATCTGTTTTCTGTGTGCATGAGTTTGTTAGCCAAGATAAAAAGATAAAAGGAATATGTTCTTTAAGCATCTGCATGTCTCTGTTACCTGCCTCTTGTCATGAGACCCTCTGTCTGCTGCATATGTGCTTTCATGCAAGGGTCAGGTTTCTGTATCAGGCTGCAGGGTCTACCTGTCCGAATGCAGTGATAGATTGTCTAAGATTTCTGGGCATGCATCACCCTGCACTTCTGGTAAGCTTAGCTAAATGAGGAAAATAGTCTTTCGTCCTGCCTTCCTCAGCTGAACATAGCATGACAGATGTGGTGCATTCAGGGAAAATGGGGTATATGGTATCACTGTCTGAGAGGCAGTCTAAAGAGTCCCCACCAGCATTGTATAGCTGATACTGAAAGACAGTACTGCAGTCATGCTCCAATTTCTGTATAAACAGATCCATTTCCAGTCAGAAATGGATGCTTTACAAATGTGGAAGCCCTGTCAGGGATTGCCTGAAATGCTGGCAGAAGTTATTTCTGTACCTTTTTTTCTTCAGTGTTTCGACTGCATATTCATGCTGTGTGTGTGTCACTCCTTCTGTGAGTTAGAACTTTTATATACTGCTTAGTAATTTCCAGAATTCCAGGTTCTTCATTACAAACTAATGTCTTGTCCAGGTTGGTTCCCGAGAATGGGATAAGACATGGTGAGTTTTTTTCCTGAACGTATGACTATTGCAAGGGAAAACAGTGGTTTGTTTGATAAGAATAGTGCTCTGAAACACTAAAATAACAGCTTTTTGGAAAGTCATAAACATGCGAAATTTCATGAGAAATAGGTTTTGCAGTTAGGGCAGGCAGTTGTGCCCTTTCAGGGTTCTAGAATAGCTTTTCTTCTAATGAGAAATGGACAACTTCACCATTTTTAGTAATCACTTAACAAATGATACTCCTAAATGGTATTTTTCGTACTTTATCTGCGTGTCATATATGAGACTCAAATCTTCTGGAGCATAAGCCTGTCCACAATAGGTGATTCTGTCCAGAGTCTTTTCTGTCTTTATGCTCAGATGTCTGATTTATGTCTCCTAATAATCTGTTGGAGCAAGTACTTTTTTATGGTGTTTTAAACTTCTATTGAAGGACAAGTAAATTCAAAGATGAGCAGGAGTTTAAAATTTGTTCTTAATTTTACCTACCTTTCTCAATTCAAGAGATTTCTAGTAGCTTGCTTGGTCACTGGAGGACTTAAATCCCTCCCCATCAGTTTGAGAAGATTGAATGCAGCACTAGGGTACTGTGCATGGATGCCTAGTAAGAATTTCAGAGCCAATTGCTAAGTCTGCTCTGCTTAATATATATCTGTGATTTCCTCCTATTAGAGACTCTGGTAATGGGTAAAGAAGAAAGCCAATACTCAAAACTGCTTTGGTATCGGGTGGAATGGAATACAGTAGATAGGACATTAGATTTTGAAAGTGATTTCAAGGGGATTCAGGAGAGCACAGACAATTAGCCACGTGCATCAGGGAAGTTTGGAGAAAGTGTAAAATAAGGAGAATTAATGCTTAAAAGACAAAAACCTCTATTATTTAATATTTTCTGTAGCTCCTGTAAAGCAGAACAAATCTGACAGCTTTTGGAAGGAATCAATGAGCCTGTGAACAACTGTATGGTTTGATTGTATCTCCAAAGTGCATTTTGATGAAGTCCTTTTACCAGAAGTTCATAAAAAAGCTAAGCACCCATAGTAGAAGCATTGCCTGTTACCACATAGAGAGAAGGGTTTATATAAGTAGTCCTCAAAAGAAAACATCACTTTACTGCTTTCAAAACCTGAAATGAGCTCAGTTTGCTGTATGCTGTTTGAATCCCTTCTGTCTGTCCCATTTTGAAAAGATGCCTTGAAAGTTAAAAAAATAATAAGGGAGCAAGATAAGTGTGATCAAAGGTGTGGAACAGCTTCTGGGTGATGGATTATGTTCTTCAGCTTGGATGATTTGGCCAAGTGGAGGAATGTAATAGAAGTTTTTAAAATGATGAGCTGCATGAAGAAGGTGAAGAGAGAGTAGTTGCTTTCCATCTCAGCTGATGCAAGATCTATATAGTATCTCAGAATGCTGCTGAGTGATATTCTTAGAAAAAAAGAGTGGTTGAGTAACTAAGCTGCTGGGCTACTTGTCAAAGGATGAAAAACCTTTCATATGGGTTTAGAACCTGAACAATTTGAACTTCTATTGATGAAAAATCTTTTAAACAACTTTGATTATGAAGATACAACCCTGAGTTAGGGAAATCTCAGTGCTGCAAATTGGAAATTGAAAGAATGCTGCAAGTGCATCATTGAGGGCTTGTTGTGTTCCTACCATCCCCTTTAGTCATTTGCTGCTGACTTCTTGTAAAAGGGAGAAGCCAAGGTGGTTCTTTTGTTTGGCCCAGTAGCCAATTTTAAGTTTGTAACAATAAGTTTTGTCTGATACTTCAGGTAATAGAAAATTGAAGGCAGCAGTAAGTTTTACCTTGAAGGTTTTTGTTAAGGACAGTGTCTTCAGAAGCTTTTAAGGAGCCTGTGTCCCTTTGGGGGCTAATAATGCAATTTTCCAGCCTGTCACTGAGAGTAGAATTTTCAGGAGGACAACAAATCTCTTTGTAATCAATAAATGAAATATAATGTGCTATCAGTATGCTTCAGCATAAAAATATTTTATCCTCTACCTAAAATCTGCAGAAGACCTTTTTGTGACATAATGAGGATAAGAAGACCTTTTTCTTTCAGTTGTCATTTGTTCATGTGATACTATACTTAAACATACTAAATTGATGCATAGAAATTCTTAAATATGCATCAGTAGAGAAAATAGGCATCCAAGTCTATATGCTCATATGATGTATATGGATTGCTTAGTGTATCCTCTATATTTAAAAGCTCTGATCTGATTGATAAAACCTTGTTAAAATGAGCAAACAACACATGAACACTGTGTCAAAACTTTCCATTTGCTTCTATAAATGTGTCTGATATTTTCTTCAGTATGTTGTTGGTGAACAGTGTGTATGACCTGAAAAGATGAGAAGCATTGTACCTACACCTCTGCTTGGCTGCAGTCATTATGTCAAATTATTGACAGTGTTTTTTCTTTTAATTTGGCTCGCTCTGTTTCTCCTTCATGATGACATGAAAGATTGTTTTCCATTCCTCTTCAGCTTGCTGCCTCTTCTCTTAAAATTATCCCATCATCACCTATTTAAAGAAAATAATGGGGGATTTTCTTCAGCTAGTGCCTGCAAAGTCTCTCTCTCTCTCGCTCTCTCTCCCCCACTCTCTGGGAGGACAGTCCCAATTAAATTAGTTATATGCATTTTTCCAAGTTTTTTCCATTTAGAATTTCTCTACCCTTAAAAAAATGTAAGGAATTACTTAATACTTTTAAAAATGTTCAGTGAAGTCTATAATTTTACTATTTTATTTTAAATTATAACAACTATGTTTTGAGAAATCCTGCCAGACCTAGTTGTAGTTGTCGGGGAGTAGGATGGTTATACCAGCTTCTACCGAATAAGTACAGACTTCTAACACAAAGATTTGAAGCTGAAGCAAGTTTTGATCTCTTGTGACATTATAAAGTCCTAACCTTCTGTATTGTAAGGTGAAACAAATTATGTGTCAGTCTGAACTAGATATTATAACCATTCAGCTGTGAAGTAGGTTAGCATAGTTCACTGAAAGAGTGTTGGAAGCTATCTGAGCAGAACGTCAAGGAATTTAGATATTGCACACTAGTGCATGAATTTTTATGTCTATCATGGATTCTGGTGTGTACTCATGCATACTTTGTCGTATGTGAAAGTGTTAAGAACAGTGTTTAGAAATAACAGGTCTTCTATGTGACCTTGTCACAGATATGTTGAGCCAAGACAATCCTCTTCTCAGTTACTTATGACTGTTTCAGAGTTTGTCTTTTGCTCATTATCGATGGTCAAAGTTTCAAATGAGGAAATACAACAAAAATTTTCAGGATTAGTGAGGAAATATTCTTGTGAGGATCCACAACTGTGAGGGAGAATAGATAGGGGAGTTGAATACTGGACTTTTTTTTTCTGTGACAGCAGAAAACTTGTATTGGGCTTACGTGGCAAGGTTTTCAGAGCGGGGGACCAGCAATGGTGTCTTCTGTGAAGGAGGCCACGTGTCACACAGAGCCAGTTCAGCCACCTTCCAGAGGGACCTGCTGCTGGCTGAAGCTGAGCCCATTGGTGATGCTGGTTGTTGCCTCTGTGGTAATGTATTTAAGAAAGGGTAAAAAACACTGTGCAGCAGTGAGAGAGAGATGAGAAAATATGGGAGAAATGCCCTGCAGACACTAAAGTCAGTGAAGAAGGGGCAGGAGGTGCTTCAGGCATGGGAGCAGAGATTCCCCTGCAGCCTGTGGGGCAGCCCATGGTGAGGCAGCTGTGCCCCTGCAGCACATGGAGGTCTGTGGTGGAGCAGAGATCCACCTGCAGCCCCCTGGAGGACCCCACTCTGAAGCACATGGAGGTACCTTGATGGAAGGTGCAGCCTGTGCAGAGCAGCCCACCCAGGAGAAGGCTTTCTGGCAGGACAAATGGCTCATGGGGAGCAGCAGAGATGAAATGTTATGAACTGAGCACAACCCCTGTTCCCCATTCCCCTTCACCTCTTGGTGGGGAGGAGGCAGAAGAGTTGGGAGAAAAGTTGAGTCAAATTTCAAAGCTGGTGTCACCAATTAAAATGAACTATACAGAAATTAAAATCTTAGCCACTGAACTTTGATGTTGCCCTGAGCAATAATTCATGAATTTTGTGAGTTTTTCCTTCACCTATAAGCACAAAAAGAGCAAGAATAGTGGGTAACAGAATACCTTTTATGTTTATAAAGTCCTTCTTGCAGTTTCAGAAACTCTAGAAAGTCAACTACAAGTGTCATAGGAGGGGATGTGTACAACACAGTTTAATTAGAAGAGAGGTCTGGGGGAGCCAATAATGATCTTTCCAGTTTAGGTGAGTCAGCACAAGTAGAAGAGTGACCCCCAGCTGTGTTCATTTGCAGCTGAAATAATGAGCAGAAAAATAAATAGGCAAAAGATCAAATGTAGTGAAAAGCAAATTTACCTGTTTTCAAATCAAGATGGCAGTTTTGGGTTGCATTTCCAGGTGTGTATGGAGTAAATTAGCCTTTGAGAAAGAAAGTAGTTTCAGATTCATAGATCACAGTCAAGAGTTGCACTGCCTGGGGAGAGACTAATGATCGAAGCACTAGTGTTTTAACTCTGAGTTGACTTTCAGTGTTAAATACAGGAACATTCTTTTACAGAGGATCTGTTACAGAGGGAATAATTAAATACCGTGTTGCTATGCTACTTCTAGAAACACCAGTTAACTTTGTTTAAATAAATAAATATTTAACAGTATATAAAATATATAAATATATAAAATAAATAAATAACAGTATATAAGCATTTTGGGGTGGGGGGGGAAGTGAATATAGTTTTTGTTGATAGAGTACATTCTGTAAAGAAAGTGATTATGATTTCCTAAAGATGCTGTGCCCTAGATATTATCCTTGACTAATATAGGTGTGTGTCAGACTTGTATAAAAGGCAGTGTTCCAGTGCATGGGATAGTTTCATTCTCCCTGAAATGAGGTTGTAATAGATCTGAATTCTGTGTGAGTCTTTCCATTCTTTCAGTTTTGGTGCTTTATGGCAATACAAAGGATGCTCATGTTCTGTTTGAGAAATAATGTCAGCAAGGTGAAATTGTTGCCTATTTTACTTGGTGATTCCTGTGGAAAATTAAAAAATTCAGAGAATAATTCTTGCTTCCTCATACATACAGTTTTGGTTTATACACTGAGTTCTAATATTAATTACTGTGAAAGGGCTACTGCTAGACTAGTAGAAAATTTTGCTAAAATTTTTAAAATAACTACTACTGTGGTCAGTTGCAAGTGATTGGAGCATATAGTAGACTCTTTGATACTGTAAATTACTTGTTGACTGATGTACTTTAACTTACATAATTATTAGTGTATCATTTTGCTTTGTGAACTTTTAGGCTTCACACTTTATAGCAGTTTTACAGAATTTGAAGATTAAATTACAATTCAGTTTTATAAGTCAAATAACTAAAAAAACTCCATGTAAATATAGTCAAGAGAGTTAGTAAGACTTTTTTTGTTTTTAACTAGAAAAACATATCAGGATATATGAAAATGAACTGATAATTATCAATTTTACTCTAAGATCAAGTTAAAATTTGAACTAAAGTCCATAAAAATTATTATTTCAATGTAAGTGAAAATTTTTTAAGGGTAATTTTTGAGATTACTCAGCTCCAATTGATAAAGGAATTACTCAAACAATAGCAGTTGAGGCAAAACATCCTTTGCCCTGATTTTCTGTGTATGCGGTGGTTACACACAAAAAAAATTCTACATAGCAGCTTTCTTTTAAAATATGTATGTGTAATTTTCTTTTCTTGAAACTTTCAAGAACCACAGGAAGACAACTAACAAAATGAGTTGAATCAAGGGATTGTCAATTGAATGTTCAGAAACATTGCTGTATATTTAAATAAAGTCATTATTTAAAAAGATTGATCACTTTGGGTTTCAAGCAGAGATATCTTTCTTGCTCTCATTATTTCAAACTCAAGTCTATATTATAGAGCTGCAATCCACAAATTAAAAATCCATTTAGAGTTAATCCGTTCAAAGAAATATATGGAAATATAGAGTCTTTTTAGCTACATAGCTTGTGTGTTAGATTTTGATTCATGATATTAACTGTAATTTTGGGTTCAGAACAGTTATGAGTACATTAAAACAGACTTTTGATTTCTTATGCTGCTTGAAGGTATTACTCTGCACTTCTAAAGTTCAAATTCTTTCCCTGCCTCTGATTATAGGCTAATTATTTCCTACATTATTTGTAGAATTGTAAATTTACAAGAAAATAATCACCTTTGAAATCTCTAGCATGGCACATTGTGGCATGTAAGATGAGGGCCTTTTAAAAACTACTTGGATTTCTGCAATAAAGTAACTTCACTAGATAAGCAAGTAGAGAGCAATTGATGCAGGAATAGCTATACAGAATATACCATTAGAGGTGGGCATTCACAGGACTGTACAGTGCGATGATTTATTATTTTACTGTACAAGCAGAACTAGACCAAAACCAGAAATACCATAAGAAAACAGACAAAAATACATGGATTTAGATAAGTAATTGAAAGAAAAGAAACCTTCTTTGCTTTTCTGCAAGTAATATCTGTATGTGATCTCCTCTTTAGGATAACTACACGTTTGCACAGCCAGGAATTCAGAAGAAAGTGAAGATGTTGGAAGAACTTGTTAGTCGGATTGATGGTAAGTCTCAAAGGCTAAACTAATTTCTAACTGAAAAATGTTTAGTTAAAATGTTTGCAAGGAAAGCCAACATCACTGCAGTCACCTGCAATGGTGCGGTAACATCGCCTTCCTCAGCTGAGGTGTCATCATTAGTTTGTGCCACACTGGCCTTTGTGGATCACTGTCGTGTATCATTTAAAAGAAAACCACTAGAGCATGAGCCTCTTTCATTACTTTTTATTAAGGCAATATAATCAAAATTCAATGGCAATTTCTTTGCAGCAGAGTAATGACCACATACAAAAGGCAGCCAGTATTCATTTCACATTAAGCCTCAATGGTTGTTGTAGTGCAGGCACGTTGCAGTGGTTGTTTATGGTTGTCCTTCGGCACTATGTTTTGTGCCTTTGTGCATCATTTTGCTGTCTGGAATGCCTGCATAATTTCTCTGTGGAATCCAATTAATTATGAACTCTGGAAATAACATCTTTAATTTTATAGATAAATTACAATTTGTGCAGGGTAATTTTAGATTGTGCTTTCATGTTTTAGCAGTGCACTTTGAAATATTTTCTACCTTCATCCTTAAAATAATTCCTTTCATGAAATGCTGACTGTCATATAGCTAGAACAGAGTTTAATTAAATGAAATGCAAGAGATAATGCTTGCCCATTCTAAACATACTCTCTTGATAGTTTGTTAAATTAATGAACGGAGTATTAACAAAATGTTACCAAGCAGAACCAGGCATATATTTGCAACACTAGCCTGTCAGTGATGACTTCGAAAAAATATTTCTTGTGTAACTTAATATTTGATAATCTTCTTGGAAACATATTTCCCTCTTTTTGTTACATATACAGTGAAGGTTTTTTTGTGTCTGTGCTTGCTATAGGAGATTTTGCCTGCTTGTGTGAATATCCTTAATATTTGATAATGGTCTTTGTGCATTTCTAGGATATCAAAGTATTTTTAATGATCAAAAACCAAGGGCAGGAGAACAGTTTGTGTACTATTACAATATAGACTTAAATGTATGTAAAAATTTTTGTTGTAGATATGTTTTTTTTAAATGCAAGTGAATATGAAAAATATAAGCACATGTTTCTGTATATTGGGTAGCTAAATATTTATATTAAAAATATAGTTAAATCAGTGTATTTTGTTACTTTAAAAATAATCTAACTTGTAATATGACTTTTTATATGTAATTTTAGTCTTGCATTAATATTGATGTTTACATTTCAGAAGCAAATGATTATCTATTAAATGAACTGTATAATTAAAATTCCTATAAATAGACTTCATTTACTTGGTCAATGAACATTTATATAAAAAAAATTGTTTAACCAAGTTTTTTAAACTAAAAATAGCATTCTGATAGTCAACTTTATTGTTTGATTTAATAAAAATATTAAATATAGTACAATATGTTACTGTTTAGTTTAAGGAAAAAAGTGATGCTGAAGTCTTATTTGTACCTTCAGTGCTTTAGGGATATAGTTAAATAGTTTCTCTCAATTATTAGGTTTAGGAAGCATTATTTTTAAAGCTTCACACTTTATAAAAATCGGTTGTAGCAAATAGTTGTGTCATCTTATACTGTTCTTGATCATCCTTTGTAACTGCATGTGAAGTGTGGCCTCCTGTTTTTTATCTAATTTAAAACAAAATTGTGAGGTCTCTATAATTTTTTGTCATTTTCAGTAGACATGATGAGTGTTACTAGTAAATATTGACGGAAATTTAGAACTACTTAGGTTATATGGGGCCTCTGGAAGTCAGTGTTCCAAGCCTTTGCCCTTGGATAAGGCCCCCCTGTCTAATGGGATAGGGCCAACTTAGATCAGGCTGTGTGAAGTCTTGCCCTGTTGAGTTTTGAGTGATTCCAAGGATGGAGATTCTGCAACTTATTTGTGTAAGACTGTTGAAAGTTTCACTACTTCCCACTGTCATTTTATTTTTTATATAAATACTTATTTTTTTAAATGGAGCTTATTTCCACCACATTTTATTTTATCTCAGTGTATCTGTGAGAAGAATTTGGCTCCACAGTCTCTACATGCTCCCATTAGGTAGTTGCAGCTATTCATAAACTTATTTTTAAGGCTGAGCAAACCCAACTCTATCAGTCTCCCTTCATGTGTGAAGTGCTCCAGCTTCCTCTGCCCCCACTGGGCTTGCTGATGTGTGTCAGTGGCACAGAATTGGATGTAATGCTGCAGACATGGTTTACCAAGTGGTGAATGCAAAGGAAGAATCACTTCTCCTGACCTGTTGGCTTCTTTCTCACTTAGAAAGCCCAACATATGTTTGGCCTTTCTTTCTGCCAGGACATTCTTGGCTTGGGCATAGCCTCTTGTCCACCAGGATCCCCAAGTCCTTCTTGGCAGAGCTGCTTTCCATCAAGTTGTGCCAGTCAGTGCCTGTTAAATGAGACTGTTCCATCCCAGATAGAGGACACTTGCCTCTCCTGAACCTCGTGAGGTTCCCTTTGGCCATTCTTTCAGCCTGCCAAGGTTCCTTAAATAGTAGCCCTCACTTTCAATATGTCAAGCACTCCTCCCAATCTGGTATCATTTGCAAACACAGAGTCTACTCTATGCTATCATTAGTTTTTGGCAAAGATATTGGCCCTAGTGCTGACTCTGGAGGGATGCCATTAGTAATTAGTTGTCAATTGGACTTTGTATTGCTGATCACAACTTTTATAATACAGGGGTCTAGTTAGAAGTTTTTGAGAGTAAAGATACACATTTTTCAATATTCTTTGGGCTGTTTCCTTTTGTCTAGAAGACTGTCCATTCAGTTACTTTTTTTTGCAAGAAAAACACACCAAAGTATGTGTAAGATTAAAATAAAGTTTTGGTTGTTAATTAGACAGTGGTGGTTGTGTACTGCAGTCATAACCTTTTTGGATGCCTCAGCTAAGGGATCTTGAACTTGTTGGCTTTTTAGTGGAATCGTGACATAGGTTGATTGAATATTGTGGTTTACTCTTGATTTCTTTTTGATTTTGTCTTTTTATACTGGGTTTGCTATACTGCAGTTAAAGGGAAATGTATGGTTGATATAAATTCAGTGACTTGGCTTTTTAGAAAAACCCCTTATAGTCTGTAATTGCTCCACTTATCCTAAGTGCTCATTAAGGTTACTATGCAAGAAAATAATATTCCTGTTGTTACTGTGTTACTGTATTATTTCTTAATATTCCTGTTGTTACTGTGTCACATTGATTTCCTGGGTAACTGCACTGTGAAGTGAATCTTGATGTAGTAAGTAGCTGTGCGAGTGGATGAAGCTTGTGCTGCTTATTTGCTAATAGTAATGGATTATCAGTGTATGAAAGGTGATTCTTGTGCTTCAGAGAGTGCCAAGGCATTATGTCAGGAATTCAAGCAACCTTCATTAACCCAGCCTTATGGATCACAACTCCCCTCAAAATAACTGTCCTTCTGTGTACACTCCAGAACATTGCAAAAGACTTCAAACAGCCAAAATACTCTCTGAATTTAATCATAATCTCATTCTGCTTAAACTTCAGAAAATAATTTTGATGAACTGTGTTTAATGGATTTTTTTTAGTTTGTTAATAGAATGTTGTTATAGATGAGATGGAATTTGAAGATAAAACATTATTCAATCTCATTAGTCTGCTTGTCATCTTAATTCAGATTTTTCTCAGAATTATACAAAAAAATTGAGAGGGAAGATCAATAGATAGCTCAATAATATAAGGAATCTCTTATAACTAATTAATTTTTCTGTTTCCTGTAATGCCAGTAGAGCGTCTCTATTCTAAATCATGAACCATTTCTCATGGTTTGCAAAAAGTCATACTCACGTGGCATGCTCCCTTCCCCTTTTGCTTCATTTAGGCTTGAAAGCAAAGAGACATGGTATAGGAATGCCCAAATTAAGGCAGGATTTGTGTTTCCAGAATTTACAGGTGCTTAGCACTTGGCTGGTTTCATATTGGAGGAGTCTCAACTTCTTCAATTTACTGTAAGACAATTGGTAGTTACATGAGAGTTTGAGGTAACCATTTGGAGAAAGCTGAGCATTTGTAGGTAAAAGTAGTCTGGGGATTCCATAAACATTGATAAAAGATGTTAAGATTGTGTAGCATTCTCTCCAAATTAGCAATAAGGCAGTTCTAGGAAAAAACCGTAGCCTATTATAATGTTAAATGTATTTTTTATATATGTTGGCTTCTTACTAGTATTACACAAAATTACACAGGGGCAGTACTGACAACTCAGTATAAATATTCTGTGTCTTGCATGAGGATAAGTTTAAAAAGATTTGTTCTGCATCTTTTCTAGAACAACTCAGCCCAGGTTTTGCATTTGTGTTCTGCACAATCTGATCTTAATTTTATTGTAGATAAAGAAATTGTGTTATTACTGTTTCACATTCTTTCATCAAAAAACACTAATCTTTTTTTAGAATTGACTCTTGAATTTTAGCAATGAGAAATGGAAAAATGCAGAAAATGATTAAAAATAATAATTAAAAAAGCTCTTACTGTTGCTGTGTATAGTTCCCCCTTCTCTTGAAAATGGAAGTGGTGGAAAAATACCTGAAAACATAAAAAGAGTGCTGTATTTTAACTTTCTCATAAGGAAGTTTATCTAGAATTCAGCTACATTTGTCAAAGGTTCAGTAAAATTTCAGAATTTCTGCTATTTCCACTGTGAATGTATTTTCTGATTGTCTGTTTTGGAGACTTACCACAGCTATTCCTACATATGATGTTTTCATCGGGACAGTTTCTATTTTATTTCCATTTTAATGTTGTAAAAAAAATTAAAATTTTCTTAAGAGGAAGGTATTTTTAGTGCAAAATTTAGGTTGTTATATTTAGATTGCTTCCAAGAATGACTTTTAATAAATACCGAATAGTATTGTTTGAGGGAATACTTTTAATTATTCCTAAGTGCAGTTAAAATGCTGTTTCACCTTTTAAAACAATTTTCTATTAATAATTTTACAAGTCCTCTTTTACTTATTGCTCCTGTGTTTTATATGTGTTTTCATTCACATAAAATTACAGACAAATTAGATAATGCCTTTTGTCTTAATATTCTGAGCAAATTAATCTTTACTCCGCTAATCATGCTTTATTTACTTGTTTCTCTCTTGGTTTGCAGATATCTTGGTTGCCTAGTTATCTGAAATTCTGTAGATAATGCCACAACTAAGGATTTGTAATAAAGTACTTCCGTGTTGTGGCCTTAAATTCATATTTTGCATAGTTTCACTAGTCACACAAATTTTTAAAATATAACTGTCTTGTAAATAGTTATGTGTTGTGCATAAATATGTGCAAATCAAGTTCATGAAATGCAGTCAGTTAAAACTTTTTCATTTTTATATGCATTTTTGTTTAACCACAGTGAAAGAGCTTATTTAATTGTGCTATTCTGTGTACTTCTCATGCTTTGAAATATTTGCTGTAGATATGCCTAAAAGGTTGGTTGATAAAGCTCTTAATATTTATGTATAATATGTTTTCTTATTTAATTAGAGAAGTTTATAAAACATTCTTCATTAGAATAGGATTAGTACTGGCAGGATTATCCTTTCTAACATCTGAGTTTGTTTAAGAGCTGTGTGTTTTATCTGGGCTGCTAAAGTTTTAAATGTCCAAACTTCACTTGGGATTCTTACAGTTTCTTCTCTGAGTGTTGTGGGGATGTTTTACATTCAGCAGGTTCTTGTCCCAGGAGATAAAGGTGCCTATTCCCACAGAACTGTCCAATACTTCGAACACAAACATTTCTCTGTTCTGCTCAGGACTTAATTTTGTATGATGAGTTAAGGCAGAAAGTACTTAGAGGTACCTAATGAGTAGTTTTAATGCTTCCATAGTTTCTGAAGGACATTCAGTTTCTCTGCTGATTGAACTTTTTAAACTGCAGAGAAAATTGTTTTGCTTTTTTCTTTAGGAAAATCTGACTCTCAAAAAGGCAAATTATCAACCAAGACTAATACATTTTCTTATTAATCTGTTTACTGTTGTTTAATAAGACCTCAGAGAACAAGTTATCTGTTCAATGTATGTGATAGATATAGATTAATTAATTTAGTTTTTAATTTGAATCTTGGGTGTTCATACAATGAACTGATAATGAAACTGTGGTAATAGATGACATTTGATCTATCTTTGTTGAGTATTCAATCACACTAATGATTTTTTGGTTTATGGTTAAAGAATGCATAATTGTAGCTGCAAAATTATGTTCATGTTTAATTATATTGTAAAACATTTTACTGACACCAATAATTTTGAATTAGGAATGAGTTGAAGTATCTGGAAAAAAGAGCTGTAATTGCAAGAGTCACAAAACTGGTGTTCTCAGCCATGCGAAAGCATTTTGAATTGGAAATGGACATAGAATTTATTTAGACCTTACTGCTGCTATTGAGAATGAGTGATTAATAAGGACTTTGTTTCATGGTCCATCTTTATATGTCAGCTTGGTGCTAAAGTGATTGAAAAATCTTGTAAGCATTTCATAATTGTTTTAATTAATTTGCACTGTAAAACTCTTTCTCATTTTAATAAAGCTATTTTATTTAGCTCACTAGTAGTTATTTTAGATCTGATTTTATGGTTGTAATTACTGTATTATACTTTAATCCACTTGTAAGTGCTGTTCACTGGATGTTATAATTAAATAATATATCTTTTAAATAATATTTTTATGTTTTACCGTGGATATTATATTTGTATGCTATTATAGAGTTCAGAGATCTTAACGAGTTGAGACTGACTGTAAAATAATTTGTAAATTCCTGAATGCTGTAAGCACTTTAACTTTTAAATATCTAAAACTTACTCTTTTAGTGGCAAATTAAAGAAGAAAAAAGAGAAGAAAAATATGTTTCACATGATGGGGAATTTAAAATGTGTCAGGCATAAACCCTTTTATGAATGTACACATATGATTTAGAAGAACAGGCTAGAGAAGTCCAGTGATGGTACCTAGAAGTGTCTCATCAAACATATTTTTCTCTGCTGTTTGTTGCACTCAGAATATTAAGTTTGAAGTCCACCTGGAAACACAGAATTTTTTTAAACTTTAGGCTAGAAGGGTAGAGCTTTCTTGATTACTACTAAATGTTTTTCCTAATATTTTCCTCCATTTGGTGTTACATATCACAATCATAGAATTGTTACTTTAATTTGATTCCATGAGGCAACCAGGCCTTCCCTTCCCTCCTTCCCTTCTCTAGTATTTTCTTCTTTTGCTTTGGTATCCGTGTCTTGGGCTTTTCAGTATTAGAGTATGGACCATATATTTTATGTATGATGAAGATACTTCTCAGTCATAGCTACGAACTGTACATTTGGTGAACTAAATTCAAATAGACCATTATCTTTAAATTGTAGGCCATGAGGAGAATGTAACTGGTAATATTTCTGGGTTTCTGCCAATCATATTTTCATTTTTAGGACTTCTCAGTGTATTTTTTAAATGCTTTTATTGTATTTTTTTACAGTGGACAATTTTAACCAGTTATAAAAAATAAGCTAAGTCTGGAACAAGATATAATCAGCATGTAAATATTTTACTTGTATCTCTACTATTACTTGAAGTGGAACTATGTATCATGATGAGATCTTGTCTTGAGGTGCACATTTATGATCTTTAGAATTCTTCAGTCATCAGGAACTTCTTTTGTAATTAATGTATATTAGTAAAAGTTAATATGCATAACTACTAATAACTCGTTGTAGTCTTGACAGAATTACTTTTGTTCAGAATTTCACATTGGGGGTTGTAAGCCCTTATCTGCCTCTGGAAACACCTGGTATTGAGATTTTACTCTAGGCTCTTACCTTTGTATCCCATAAACATCCTGGCTTTGAACAATGTAGAAACTATTCAGAACTGCCTGAAGTGAGGTTGTTTCCAGGTGGGGGTCAGTCAGTTCTCCCAAATACAAAGTCACAGAACGAGAGGAAATGACAAGAGGAAGCTGTGGCAGGAGAGATTTAGATTGGATATCAGGAAACATTTCTTCACCAGAAGGATTATCAAGGACTGGAACAAGATGCCCAGGGAAATGTTTGAGTCACCATTCCTGGAGGTATTTAAAAGATGTGTAGCTGTGGCCCTTAGGGACATAGTTTAGGGGTGGGCTTTGCAGCGTTAGATTAATGGTTTAGTATCAAGATGTTACAGGTCTTTTCCAGCCTAAATAATTATATGATTCCAAGGAAAACAGGAGTGCTAGTGTGTTTCCTATAGCATGTTTTAGTACCTTAAGGATCAATGCACAAAAATCATTGTGCATGCAAATGGCAATGCCAATAAGCTCCTGTGGCAAAGATTGGCTCATTATTTTACTTTCCTTTTGCTTTGGTATCAGAGCAGTTACTCTTGCATTTTTTAAGAAGAGTTGTGTGGCTTTTCATGAGAAATACTCACTTTTCTTCTTTTTTTTTGAACTAAAAGGCCTCTTCATGAGAGATTGTTAGCTTTTCTTTATCTGCATTTCAGATAATTTTTAACACTTAGTGCTTTTTATACTTACAATGAAATATGTATAAAGCATTGATAAAATAGAATAAAAACAAAGTGCTTAAGGTGTGAAATATGATTAAAAAATAAACTCTAATATTCAAAATTTCAAAACTAGGTCAAACATCAGAAACAATTGCTAGGATTGATAGGAATCTTTGAGTGAAGGTGAACACCAAAAGGCTAATGTTCTGAAGTGATGAGTTATACGGATGGATGTGGTGACACCTTGCAGTGCTACAGTAATTTGGCAATTCATGCATAATCTTACATTATTTTGCAGTTCCTCTTTGCTTATGTGTAAGCTTGCCTAGGGACTCATTCTAACAGCATCCTCCTGTCAGAACAGCAGTCAAGTCATGCTTTAGCACAGGTTTTTTGTGTCCTTAACTGTTTAGTTCATGATTCTGTAATCAAAAAGATTTTAATTTTGAAATCTGTGAAACAGCATGAGGCGCTAACATTGAACATGAAGAATAAATATTTTATGTGTATAGACCCTTCTGGCATGAGAATCATCTGTTTAAGGTGGCTAAATGTGATAATTCAAAATAATGTACCAATAACTGTGTTTAATAAAAATATGAATAGTTATAAATTGTTTTTGTCTGCAAGTTACCTATTTCTGACAGTATACTACTTTGAAATGCATCTCTATAATATATTTTATTCTTTAATCAGAAGATTTCCTTCACCCAAACTTTATGTGTAGATTTATTGAAAGTGTTGGGAAACTTACTAAATATAATTCTTATTTCTTTGACTTTTGATTAAAGAATTATTTTTTTAACTGTAAAATAATTTTGCTATCAGAAACTGCAGAAGAAGTAGTTTTTATAAAATACTTGAAGTCTTAAAGCTGACAGTAATTATATATCTTCTTGTTCATTGCACATACATTCCTATTTTCACTGAAATGGAAAATTTAGATTTAGATTATGCCGGTCCAAATTACCTTTATCAGCAAATTAGGCTCTACTTAAAATTACTTGCAAAGTAGGAAGAATTAGCTTCTTTACTCAATGCATCTTCTATTCCAGTCTTGCATCAATTAGGTGTAAAGCACAGAGTTTAGTAATCCATTTTTCAACTTGTTTAGGCTAGAAAGCAACTTTCAAGAAATTTAATATGCCCATTAACTACCATAGTTGAAATATCACAACTGGCACAATTTATTGTTCTTCATTACTTACTTTCAATGGCTACAAGCAACCAAATGTAAATTGTTTCTGCTGTGTAAAGAATGAAAATTTTGTGAGTTAGTAACTTTGCTTAGAAATAAAACTGACTTTTTTTTGCATCATGCTTGATGTACTAGATTATTGAATCATAGTAGTCTGCAATGTAGGTATCTAAATATGACATTCAAATAATAAATTTAACCCAGTATCTCGCTTCAGTATATTTAACTTGCAGCTACATTTTTCTAAAGCAAAGGCAGACATGCAATAGTAATTCAGCATTTGGCGTGAATAAGTGATATAATAATGGTGCAGTGGGCAGAGAACTGGCAGAGGACAGGGCTCAAAGGGTTGTAGTGAGTGAGGCTACATCTGGCAGGTGAGTGTTCACCAGTGATGTCCTTCAAGGTTCAGTTCTAAGGCCAACTGTATTCAATATTTTATCAGTGTTCTGGATGCAGAAGTTGAATGCACCATTACCAAGTCTGCAGATGATAATGTATTGGGGGGTGCTGTTGACTCTTGAGGGATGAGATGCCTTGCAGAGGGATCTTGTTAGATTGGAGCATTGGGCAGTCATTGATGATTTATTTAAGATTTGAAAATTTCACAAGAACAAATGACAAGTTCTGTGCCCATGATGAAGTAATTCTGAGCACAGACTGGGAGAGGAGTGTCTGGAGAACTGAAGAAGAGCTCTGAAGAAAGGGATCTGAGAGTGTTGGTTGTCAGCAGCTCAGCAGGAAGCAGCAGTGTGCCCAGGTATGTCCTGGCCAGGAGGGCAAATCCCATCCTGGAGTGCATCAAACACAGCACCACCAGCTGCTCAAAAGGGTTGATTATCCCACTGTATTGAGTGTTCGTGCAGCGTCACCTTGAGCACAGTGTGCAGCTCGGGGCCTCACAATTTAAGAATTTGTCTATATTTGTTTATATTGTGTAAGGATGTGACTTCAGGAACGTAGATACCAGGTCTGCTGTAGACTGCTTTAGCCGCAGATTGACAAGTGCTATGGAGAAATACCAGTGCTTAATACATTTTCATTGATATTTGTTTTCAGTTGTCATTGAAGACAAGATGTGATAAGTGGACCTTTGGAGTAATGTGTTGTGATGTCTTATTTTTTTAAAAAACCCTCCTTTTTGATTGTTTTTAAAATTAAAAGATTTCTACTTCCTGTTTCTATATTGAAACAATTGTTTTATATTGCTAACACTTTCATATAGCCAAAAAATACATCTTGAGGGGAAAAAACTGAACAGCTTCAGTCTTTAGTATAATTTAGTTTCACTTAACTTCTGTTACTTTAATCTCTAGGTAATATTTCCTGTAATAATGCTGCCATACTCTTGGGATTATTCTATTAATTAATTTAGTGGTTTAGTGCCTTTTTCGATATTTCTTAGATATGTGAATTTTGGAAGAAGAGCTTATCAACTAAAACTCATTATTTTAGTTGATAAAACACCACTGTGAATGTGGATGAAGGAATGATCTGGGCAGCAAAAATCTCCAAAGAATGTATTGGTATATAGAAAGACAATAGGAATGTCCTATTTAGGCTTTAACAAAGACTTCTTGTCATATATTTGTCCAAAATAAGACATTAACATTTCTGCTGTATTTGTCATCTACACCATGCTAATGTCATATTTGAGCCTGTTAACTAAAGCCTGGTAACAGGGCTAGCAATAACACATGCAAGTGATTATCACAGTTTTCAAATGCTATTTGTTCTACAATAAACACAGTGTGTGTGGGTACTGGTTTAGAAACCATTGATTTGTACTGGTTTTATTTGCATTTATTTGTAATACTAAGAAATTATTTAAGCTGCAAATTCGTTAAGCTTTCTGGCTGTATTTCCTACAAATTAATCTCACTTTTTTTTGGTCTTAAATGAATACAACCTTTACATGTCCTCTCCTTATATTTCTTTGCCTTCTTAGTTAAATAATTTTTTTTTCTTGATTCCAAACATTTTATTTTTGGAGGCCATTATATTATTTGGAAACCATGTTTATTGTAGTCTTGACCCAAATAATTTGTAGTCTCAGATATTAATGAGGATATATGTACCTAATAATTTCACATTGTAACTTTGTATATTTTTGTGGTATATTGTAAAGCTCTGATCTTAGCATTTTCTTAAGATAATGCAACTCAGACCAGTTACTTAATTCATCTAGTGGCAGAAAAATCAGTCCAGTGTAATGTTTAACTAATTTACATTTTTGGTGTTCTCATTTGGTTGTGAGAATTTGCATGCACCACCACAATTTATTTCCTTGAGATTGGAGGAGTATTGTATTGTTTTAGACAGTGCACTTGATACTTCAAGACTTCAGAAAAGTTGCAGTAAAATACCTGTTTATTCTGTCTTCAGAACAAGTTCATAGGCACTTGGATCAGCATGAGGTGAAATACTTGCAATTTGCTTTCCGTTGGATGAATAACTTGCTGATGAGAGAAGTCCCTTTACGGTGTACCATCAGGTTATGGGACACGTACCAAGTAAGTACTTTTTTAAACCTCCATAACTCTGGTAATGTGTTTTGGACATGCCAGTATCTTTGTGAATGTTTTTCCTTGAACCTTTTGCTTTAGTGTCATCTGAGAGTCACCATAATAAGAGAGAAAACCTTAAATGATCACCACTACTTAGAAACATTTAATGTCTTCAGTCTTCTTGCTCTTCAAAGCCAAGCACTTGATGTCATGGTAGTTTATAGTACTAAAGTGAACACTCACTCAAAGTTAATGTCAATATTCCCTTCTGTCTCTTCAGAGAAGCGAAACATTGAATTGTGCTTAATCAATGCCCTCCATTGATTCTGAGTTCCAGGCTTCTTATTGTCCATCTGTTTAACTACTCAATCCAATATTAGCTTTCAATCTTCAGTTCCCATCATTCGTCCTCTGTCACGTCTTCTATCTTATTGTTTGTCCAGACGAAACTCTTTATGTTGCTGACCTCTTTTTGTGGTAATTATTTTTCCTCAATAATTTCTTTTCCTATTGTCAAGAGAAAGAATTGATATTTTAGAAAAGCTGTTTACCCATTCTTAATTCTCTTACTTCCTGTTCCAGTAGCTTCTGGTTGCAATTTTTGACTATATGTTTAAACTATATATCCTTATCTACCAACTTTGTTGTTGAAGTAAATAGGGGGAAGGAAAAGTAATAATATTTTAAATTCCATAAGAATTTTCAACTGGATGAATCAGTAAATATGAAACTAACTCATAATTTATGCCTTGTAAAGAGAAGTAGTATCTTTAAATATCGTTGTCGTTATATCTACACATCGTGTAGAAATATTCAGTTAGTTTCATACACTTTAATGCCAGAATGTTGACTTAGACCATCTATCCAGACCTGTAACAGAGGGTGAAAAACTGCTTGCTCTTCATTTAATGAGTCCAGTAAGTTATTTCAATGAAGTGTGATGGTATCCAAATCTGATAAGAGCATATTAAGAAATAAGGAATCTATCAGTTCTACTGTTAATCTGTTCTAAGAGGTGGTATCCATGCAGAGTTTTTTGGTTGCTCATATTCCACAAATTTCTGAATTGAACATGGCTGTTGTTTCCATCTGAGTTTTTTTTCCTCCTTTGTTTCATTATAATATCTGTTACTTGTGATATCTGTTATTACCTGGTGTTTTATTCCAGTGTAAAATATTTATTCTTTATAAAACCTTTCTGATAATTTGAAAGATTGAGCTATTTAAATGTGTTACTATAACTAATTTATCTCCTTTTGAATAATTTTTGTTGCTGCAGTATTTCCAGCTCCTGAAGGTTTTTTACCATGCTAACTCTAGCACTACACTTGGTACCTGATCATTAGCCTTATATATGTGATAAAATCATGTAAGAGAGCATCCTTTATTCAGCTAACCACCCATATGTGCCCCAAAAATAGATGTTTTTGACAGAATTTCAATTTGAGCACATCTCTGAGCTGTGGTGCTATGATAATGTTGAGAATTTTCCTTTCAAAACGAAGTCTGGGGTTAATTTCTCAAACTATTGCTATGCTGAAAGGAACCCTTTCTTACTGCTAGTCCATAGGCACCTCTCAAGTTACATTTCAATGGGCTCTTTATCCATAATAAGTGTTTCTGATTATTTAATTCTAATTTTTAAAAAATTCTGATATATTTAAAGTAGTATTTAAAAGCTTAATACTTAAGGCTTTGCATGGGATTTCCAAGTGTATCTTTTAAATCAAGGTTTCTTATATCTGAATACCTAAATGGAATTCTTATACCCGGAGTGGTGACTATTTTTGTATATTAAACAAGCTTAAGGAGTAATTCTGTTGTTTGACTTAGCAGGTGCAGCAGATCTCTACTGTTTTCTAGATTTCATTATTTAGTTGACTGTTCTGTGTCCGTGTCTTGTCTAATAGTGTATTTAAAACTAATAAGGATATCTTAATGTAGACACCTCTATTACCAACCCTTTTTCGGAAACAACCTCAAGCAATTCCTAGGTTACTGGTCAGATTTCAGTTGTGCTTATACTGCACTGATTATCAATTCATAATATGGATCTTTTCACCCTGATGCTATGGATAATAAATGCAGTGAACCTGCAAGAGCCTGTAAAGTTTGTGCAAAGTTTTTGCTAAAGTGTTAAACAATAATGTTACAGAGTTTTACTCAACTTGTCATTAAGCCATTCTATTGCATGTGATTTTTAACTTGTTTACAACTATATTAGCAGTGCTGCTTTCCAAATGGAAAGCACTTCAGAGATGGAATTTGTTCAGTTGGTTGTATTGTCTGTTTCATATTTTTAACTGCTATAAAGCCTGCTATAGGCCAAAATGTATCTCTCATGTAAGGATATACTGTTAAAGAAGTTTTTCAGAGGGCTTAGCTGTGAATAGATCTGTGATGTTGGATTTGAAAGAGAGATGTAAAATGAGTAAAGGCAAGAAATATAATTAGCTTTTCAGATACAGATGGGAGGAACAATCCTACTAATAATTGTAAGGGCTGGATAGATGCTTAACTGCTTTTCTCCCTGTATTCAAAGGCTGATGATCCTGTTGTCAGGCTTGCATTTGCTGTGTCATGTGTCCTAAAGCAGTAAATTAAGGAAACATGTGAGTTCTGCTTAGACTTGCACAGTTTTGCCATCTGCTGTTTCAGTGGATGTACTGAAAGGGTGTAGTAGATGTACTGAAAGTACTTAGGGTGTGCCTGTACTGACTTTTACCCCCTGATATTCTTGAACTACTGTAAACAGAAATAGCTATAAGTTCAGAAAGGTGAACTAATCATGTTGTAATGTAACATCAGCAGGGACTGCAGGCATTCGTCCCTACACTGTTGATGTAGGGCTTTTGCTCAGACCTACCTACCTTGTGGCTCTTGGGAAGGGTTTGGTCATTTTGAAGATCCTGTTTACAGTCATCTCTAGTCCCAATGTGTGTCATGATGCGGGAATGGCATAGGAGCAGTGTCAGAGGAGGGTTCAGGATGGGTGGGACAGTCAGATCCCTTCATGTGGAAGGAATAGGAAGGCAGGCAAAACTGTCAGATCCCTTCCTGTCTGCACCAGGAGTGCATTCTGGCTCCATTTCCTGCAGAAATCCAATAAATAGAGAACAGTGGCACCTCTTGAAAGAGAGGATCTGCTGCTAATGTTCTCAGAGAAAATAAATTTTTTTCTCTCTTTTGTCTTCGTCTCTCCCCATTAAAGCTGAAACCATGCCTTGTTTTGCCAAGCTGCCTGTTTTCCTCTGTTGCTGTGGAAAAATAAATACTGTGCTGTTTCTAGCTTAAATTCTAGTTTGGTGATTCTCACAGCAGGCCTCAGGTTCTCATGAACTGCAATAGAGGGTTTTCAGGGGAATAACAGCACACTTAAATAATCTGGTGTTGTGCATTTCCTAGTGTGACAGATAGCTGCTGTTGGCTGGAGGTGTTAGAACTGCATTCTGTCTCTTGATATTTGTTACTGTTCTTCCATTGACTTTGGTGAGAATAGAATTGGACACTTTAATGATGTCCACCTCTGTGGCGGAACGTACGGCAGTGAGAATACTCTGGCTGGAGTCATATTCTCTGTCTAGTTTAATTTAGGATTCATCAGTCATTTGTTAGGGTCTGTGGGGTAAATCTCTGAACATATCCAAAATACCTGTACTTGAGCTAGTTAGAGTTGAGGGGAAGAGAAATTTGGAAAGGTTCCCAAATCCTCACTTCAGTAAATACTCTGTCATTCTGTAACTGTATCTATGAAATCCACTAAAATGCATCACTAACTTCTAAAGAACTATGTAAAGTAGAAAAGGTAAAGACATTATGCATTTTGCTTACAAAGGATATGTTGAGTAAGCTTTTTAGTCATAAGTATTTAGTTTGATTTGTTCTTTAACCTGATTTGCATTTTAATGAGTGAATTATCCCACTTCTTCACTTGTTTCAGGCTGTGTTTTTGGAGTTTTTTTGGGTTTCTTTTAAATAAAGGCAGTAAGTGCCTTGCAAATTCTTTCAAAATAGAAATTGCTTGTTAAGTTATACCCAAATCATTTAAATTTAAATCCATAGAACTGAAACTGATTAATATGAATGTTCATGTCCACAAACCAAAATAGTGTAACATAAGACCTGAGTTTTATCTTTTGTCTGAGTTTATTTTTTATTATATCTTGCCTTTGTATCTTATATATTATCATATTTTTGGCACAAATGATTGGTAAAATGAAGTAGCATGATGGCTGAATTATTCAGGATGTATAAGTGTTTAACATATTTCTATGGACTTACGAAATGCAAGTTAGTTTTATATTTGGTCCCTGACAGAAGGATGCTTTGACACTATTTTAAAGATTGCTTTGCTATGTGAAACTGACTTTTCTGGGCTTCTTACTTTAACTCAGGTTTTAACATACTGTATTAGAAAAGGTGCAGACATCTCAGTGCTCAGCATCTGTGCTATCTTACTCTACATAAATATTTTATATGCTTATCATCAAATCTCAGAAAGTATCTTTTCTTCAGACTAAGACATTTTATTGAATTTTCCATTGAAGTGTTTATTTTCATTTATTTAAATTCTTAAAATGTGTGTTGTCCTTCAGGCACTTCTAAGATAGGCTGTGTTTCTGTAGCTGTGTACTCTCGTGTTGGGGGATGGGAAGCAATGTTGTTACAGAGGTGACATCCATTCCCAGTTCTTCATCCTTGACTAGGAGTGGCAATACAGGACTTCAATGTCAGTACTTATACACCAATACTTAGAGCAGAGCAGTGTTTAGTTTTGACTATTAGTATTTTTTAACTGCTTAAATATGGAGTTCAAAACTACATTTGATTTGTAGGCAGTTTGCAGCTGGAAGAAAGTCTCTAACAATGCCATCAAATCATCCTGATGCAAGATAACAAGGTGTTATACTGACTGGTGTTTTAAATAGGATAGGAATTTTCATAGACATGCAAGTACTTAATTTTATTTATTTTTCATGTAGAATGGAGTGGATGTATTTTTCATGAAAGTGTTTACCTTCTGATCTGATGTTCTTACATAAATTAGCTTTTTGTGCCGTCTTTTGTGCAGCGATTTCTCTATGTAACTCACCATAGAATTTTGCAGAAGAGACACCAGCACAGGTTTCATAGCTAAAAACTTGCTCAGAAAAAAAGAAAACGGAAAGGAAAATAAAGTAGCAGCTATGTATACTAGTCTTCAGTTCTAAATACATGCTGTCATGTGCTGTGTGAATGTTTAGAGTTGAAGTGTACAGCCTAATATTTTCACCTGCCAGGAGGCCTTTTTGTTTAGTACCATTTAGCTGACTGCTGTATTGCCAGCTCACCAGTAAGCAGCTGATGCAGCTGGCATGAATAATGCACTCAGACTCATTGGAAACACAAAACCAGGGAGGTGAGATAGGTACTGTTTACAGTGCCTTGCTGTCCTACTTTACAGCATTGCCCTGTTCTTGTGTGAGGAAAATTTTAGTATTTCCAAGGTACCTTAAGGCTTAGCGTGTAAAATTAAGCGCAAATAAAAGAATTTATAAAGTCCTACCATGTAAAATGCAAAACAATTACAAAGAATAACAAAAGACATAGAAAAAAGCAAATAATAACACCGGTAGAATTTGACAGTAGTGGTGAGTTGATTTACTGTCTCACTGCTGAAATAAGTTTTTCTTCTGGTTTCTGTTCCCCTCAGTTCCTTGGCAGTATCTGTTAGTTTTCTTCACATTAGGGAAGTGAGGAGGCTGATGAGTGCCACAGCCGGTGCAAGGGAGAGAGGATGAGAGACAAGAGCTGTGATTTCAGCCCTAGTGTTAGATCAGAATGATTGCTTGTCCTTATTTGCCATCTTTCCTAAGAAGACTTTTCTTTCTTAGTAGATAGTACATTTCTCAGGTTGCCTCCCTTAGACAAACTTCAGTAGGGAGCACCTGTTGCTGGTGGAGCCTGCTGGATTGTATCCTTCTTCCTGAAATCACGCAGGTGGGTCTAGAAAAATACATTTTTTTTCCTCCTTGAAAGTTACCCTTTTTTCTCAATCAACGAGATTGATGCTTTCCTTGCCCAAAATAAATACTATTTTTTTTCTGGAAAATATAGATGTATTATCACATGTAATTGACCACCATTTATAACCTTCCCTTCTTCAAGGAAGGCTGAAGTGTATTTTCATTTCTTTGACTTAGTGTTCATTTTTATTTTCATATATCTCATGTTGGACCTCATGTGCTTTATTGACCAATAAGGTAATAGACATATTTGTTTCCCATTTATTTGTTGGTATCACTTATGTAACTCATTACTACCTTTTGATTAAGGGGATTGTGTTTAAAAGTAGACATCTAATGTTAAGTTTTAATAAATAACATTAGTACAAATTTCCAGAACTGCTGAGAATCCAGCAATCTTACTAAGCTCATGAAAAACTACAGAAGCACAGGTTTTCTCTGTATCCAAATGGAAAATAGATGTTTAAATCTAGGGAACTATTAAAATAAAATTTTGGTTGCATAAATTGTAACACCACCACCTCTTTCTCCTCTTTCATCCCACCCTCTCCCCCTGTAAAAAAAAAAAAAAAAGACACGTAAAGAGGGGGAAAAAGGTTACACATAATAATGATTTTCATCTGACCATAAGTCATTGGAATTTAGGAAGTGTTCAAAAATGCTGTTATAGTTTTTTCCTATGTTCCTATTTTTCACATAGACTCAATCAGAGAATTTCTTTCCCTGAACAAGAGAATGATTTAAGTGTTTTCCAGTAGTGTTGTCTTGTGTTTAGTGCTTATTTAAAAAGAAAATCAATTAAAGTTGAAACTGGAGTACATTTCTCGACAGACACTGTAGAATCTATGAAAGAATGATATTATTACTGCTCTGGTCTCAATCAAAATCTTAAGCCACCTGAGACAAGAGACTCAAAATACAAGTACTGAAATAAAATTTAATTTTTCATGGCCAAGAATTTAGACAGTGTGAGACCTCTCACTGTTCCAGCCTGGTCTTTTTGGACCAAGATCTTTTTGGATCTTTTTGGACAAAGATCCTTGAACCAGGTTAGGTTAAGTGGACAAAAACAAACATTAAGAGTGAGAGCAAAACAGTGGGGAACATATATACCCTCCCATCTTCTTCTGCTTGCAAGCTTTATTATATATTTATCTGTTATTCTGATTTTTTTAAAATGCCTATTGAGTATTATTAAATATGTATCTAATTGTTTTAAAGTATACTGCTTAAAAAAATCCTGTGCCAGTGACTTTTTTGCAATTTCTTTATGCAGTGTGAAAAGAAATTTTCCTTCTTGATTTAACAAAAGATTATTTTGAATTCACTTCCACTTATTTCTTTGATGATGAGAAATTGTGTCAAATCATTCTTTATTCACTTTTTCTCTGTCACCTGTCTCAAAATGGTTTTCTATCTCTGTATGCAATCGCTGCTTTTACAAGCTGAAAATATCTGTCCTTACAAAAGCCATTTTGTGTGCTTTTTGTGCTTATTTCTGTTGTGTAGTAAATGGCAACTTCTTCAAGAGATGAGAACACCATGGATTCATAAATGAGATTTAAGTTGTTTCCTATTTTTTTATTTCTTTATTTATAATTTTTCATGCCTTTTCTCCTGTCAAAAGTGAGTACTTCAAGTAACTGTTCATAGTTAGTTCAACTTGGCTGTCATAGTGGTTCATGTCATGGATGACATCAGATGTTTATGCTTTGCAATGTTTTTACCTCTGTGTGTATATCCAGACTGAATTTCATTTGTCATTTTATTATTCAGTGGCACAACAGCTTTCTGAAACTTTTTGAAGCCAACTTTATCTTTTACTAGTAAAAGCTATTCTGAATAATTTTGCATCTCTACCAAACGAATATGTTTCAAGACCACTTAGTATTTTAGTGAACAACACAGATTCTATTCTGGTATTTTTGTCCTTTTAATTCATGAACACTTTCTCATTTGACAATAACTTAATTTTAGAATCTGGCTTGGTTACCTTGTAAGAAGTGTCTGGGCATATGAATATTTAATATCCAATTACTAACATGTGGGTAGGATCATGTCTTTCAGATTTCTAGGTGTTTGTCAGTTTGAAACTGGCCACTAGGTTAAATGTTCTGGAGTAGAGGAGACAGACATAGTGGGATATAACCTTTCCTGCCAGATGTAAAATGTGAACATGAAAGTTTAATTTTCTTAGGAAATAAAGGTAAAAATATTATCTACCTTGGCAGTGACTCTTCTTCCTGCCTTACACTGTAAGAGAAACCAGTTCCTGGATTAAAAAGCATCAGTGTCCTCAGGAGGCTGTACTCAGGTCATGCCTCTGCCTTTGATTCTGACACCTCTTGTTTTCTCTTGGGAATTTCTTTATCTCCCTATCTCAGAACTGGAATTCACTGTCCTATTGAGCCCAGCCTTGATCTTGCCAACTTGCATTATAATTCAGGAAAACCTTTTCACATTGTTCTCTTTAAAAGTAAATGTAAAAGTATGGTTTAAATCATATTTAGTTATATGGAACCACAGGAAGACATGAACAAGTGAGAGAAGAACTTTTTATTGCAAGACTGGCAATCTAAACATGTACCTGTTTTAACATAATGTCCTTGTTCTAACTCTTCATTCATTTGGAAGTTTCTCAATCCCTTTGTATTCAGCAGTATTTTCTTGTGTCAATAGACTCCTGGTACATCAAGCTTCTGTTGAACTTGAGCAATTGAAAAGTTTTTATAGTTTTCGAATCTTTCTCAGACAACCGACTGTCATCACCTTCTACCACCTGGATAGTTACCTTCTGGGATAACTGTTGCCAGGGCAACCTTCCGTTTGCAAGACTTGTGCTCATTAGGAATTTATTGTGGCAGGCAATTATATTTCAGTAGTACAGCAGTACTGAAGTCACTGACCTCTTATTGTTTGTCTTGTGTTATGTGCAATCCGATATAACAGAAAACTCAAAGAAAAGAAGGTAAGAGTGTTAGTCAAAAAAAGAACCACACTGCTTTAACCATATATATATATATAATTTTATGTAATCTTTAACATGCCTAAGGATTATGTGCACAAAAGAGAAAAAACAAGTTTCTTAAGCAATAGTTCAACTTTTCAGTGTGAATTTAAAATACTCTCATTCACATTTATATATGAATATAACTCACAGGTTTTCTCCTAGAATAGAAAAAGGCCACATGGTATTTGTAGAATTATAATGTTGTGTGTATATGATTGGTACTCTTTTGTTGCTCCTCCAAATCCAGTTTGTTAGGTTTTCCTATTTATTTTGTAATTTCTTGTGGAGAGTCAGGGTTCCCAAATTCTCGGTGAAAGCAGACTCAGTGGGTCCTGATTTTCTGCTGGACCACATTCTAGCACAGAGCAGTGTGCACATTCAGCTTCCCAGCTGTGGTCTGCATTTTCACTGGCACTGGCAAATATAAAACTGACAGTAGCAGCCTCTATGAGGTGCATAAATATGACTCCCCATAACAGTTGAAGTTGTTCACTGGCAGAAATGTGTGCCTTTGAATGGGTTTGCATATTACTTGCCAGTACATGGGAATGTCCATGTTTAGGGGTCTGTCAGATCCAGAACTCCAAAGTTCCTAGTCTGTCCTTCCTACCAGTGGGCTTGCTGTGAACAGCAGAGGTCGTCGGGTTCAGTTTGAGATATAGATGCAAAAAGATAGGTGTCTTCCTGTAAGCTTGTGTTCATTGCTGTGTTGCCTATCTAAGCTTCACCCAGTAAATAAACTCAGGAGCCTAGAGAGAGATTTAGAGTGATTTATGAGACTTATGGTTTAGAGTGGCTCATCAGTTGAATGCCTTTTTAGGCTCCATTGAAAATATTGACTTCATTACCTTTGTAACATAAGTACACAACATGCTGGTAGGCACTCGAATCTAGAAATCCTCATCACAAAATGGAAACTCTCTGCTTTTGCAAAAAGAGAGTTAAAATTCCTTTGATAATATTCAAAAGGACTTTTTATGATGTGAAATTCTTGACCACTAGATCAACTGCTTTAATATAAGTAAGTGTGAATTCCAAATATGTTTGTGTATTGCTAATTTTTGTCCATTTTTCTTTGGTAGCATTCATTCATATCAGGGAAGATTCAGTGTGGAAAATAAAAGGAAAAAGATTTGCATCCATGGTTTTTTTTTTTTTTGTGAGGAAGGCATTTAGACATGCAAAAACCAGAAAATCAAAACTCAATAATATGCTTAGGGAAGCCTGTAGGATTTTCTAGGTTCAAGTTCTTGAGGCAGCTTCCAGTAGTATTGAAATAGATGTTAATTTTTCTGTGTCTAAATGAAAGTTGATTGTGAATGCAGAGAGAAAGTGCTTTCTGTTATGCTTAGTTTAAAGAATGTGAATAATCTCATTGACTTCAATAGAAAAACTCATGAATTTCGTTATTTAAGCATGTACTCTCAAGTGCTTTATTGATCAGGATCTTGATGAATGAATATAGGTTACTTGTAGAATGTTAGATACAGTCTAGAAAACAGTTTGTTTTGCTCCTTGGCTCCTTTGAAGTAGTCAGGGTTTCTAGAAGAAGGCTTTATTAAAATTAATATTGTTCTCAAAGACCAAGGTCTGAAAGAGAATTGTGTTGCTATACAAGAAGACAAAAAGGCAAATTGCCTTTCTTACATCCATATGCTCTTTAATTTTGTGTATATTTTAGATTCTGTACACGTAAGACTTTGCTAACACTTTTCTGTAATTTCAAAAGTAGTTTTAACATTAGTAATCTGTTCTCCATGTATTCCCTTAGTCTCTGAATTATGTATATATTTCTAAAAGTTCAGAGCAGTGCCCAGTGAGAGGACAAGTAGCGGGCACATATTGAAACACATAGAATTCTATGTGAACACAAGAGAACACTTTTCCCTTGAAGGTCATGAAACTGCCATTGGTTGCCTAATTTATGGGGTTTCTGTCCTTGGAAATATTCTGGTACCATCCTGACATGGTCCTAGACAAACCTGTCTAGGTGATCCTGCTTTAGCAGGATGATTAAGATCTTAGATGATCTCAAGAGGTCCTTTCCAACTTAAATGATACTGTGACTTATATTAGACTTAAGTTAAATGAGTATGGATTAAGAGTAGCTGCTTCACATCTGTTTTGCCTATGCAGAATGGGAAGTCAGGAACTAAGAATATATCACATATTTTTAAAAAGGGTTTTCTTGCATGTGTTTAAAAGATACTTGTCCACATTTTCTGCTTGAGACATCTAAATGAAGCAATCAGTAACACATTTTCTGCCTTTGCTTCCACATATGCTGTTGTTCATTACCATGACTTTCCTTACACTCTCATGCTTTCCTGCCCCACAATGTGATGAATCATCTGCAGTGGCAAAGATGAATGTTTTTCTGATGCGTGAGCTGTCACAGGTTTCCTGGTGTGCTGACCTGTCCATCTTTGCTGTGATTTCACTGTTACTTTCAGACGTATAATTTTCTGTTGGATATGTTTTCATCAGATCTGTCTCCTTATATGTCTGTGTAACTCTTTATGTTGCCATAAATGAAATCACCTAAGTACGTGGAAGGTGGCGAGCCTATGCTTTGTCCTGAGGAACAGGTTGCTCAGAGAGGGTGTGGAGTCTCCCTCACTGGAGATATTTCAGAACTGTCTGGACACAATCCTGTGCACTGTGCTCTAGAATAACTACGCCTGAGCAGGGAGGTTGGGCCGGTGACTCTCTGTGGTCCCTTTCAACCATATCCATTCTGTGATTCTGGGATTTTATTGAGTTCAATGTGGCATTAAATGACTTTTCATTAGATAGTAAATAAATTACTGTAGATTGTATCTTTGCTGTTTCGTCTATGGGCTCCTCTGGGCCACCGAATCCAGCCCTCAGTAGCTCCTTATCCCAGGAGCTCTGGTCCTGGGCTGAACGGCAGCAGCTGTTCGCTGGTAGAGACAGACGGACCAGTTGCATTTATATCAGCATTCTTTATTCCCCTCACGGAGGGAAAAGGGGCCATGCATAAAACAAGCTGTGTGGGGGAGAACCTGGCAAGACTGGTCCAGCCTGTCCCTCGCCCAGGTCTCTTATGCCTTCTGTCGGGGGAGGGCAAGGCGAGAGACAAGCCAATAGGCAAATGACTGGCCAGTGACATCTGGCCAGTCCTGGGTGAACAGGGGAGGGACAGGTGGAAAGTAGAGTTGTGAGTGGTCAGGCCACCAGTGGATTCTCAGTGGCCTGCCCACTGCTACAGTAGATGTTCATTAAACTTATCATTTGGTTCTATTTACAAATTTATTTTCCTCTAAAAGAAGAGGAACTTTCATGGCTCTTCAGTGAGGAAACTCCTTTGGTAGTGTTCCTTATGCAAATAGATTAACACTTTATTGATTAATTGATCTTTTGTTCAAGGTATTTTGTTAATAAAATGGCAGTAAAAGGAGAAATATACTTAATCTAAGAAAGAAATATTAAAATCTTATTGAAAAAGCCTCATGCACTTTTGCTTTGTTAATATGCTTTATTGTTATCCCAGATATTCAGTGAAAGTTGGTAAAATATGTCAGATTTCAATCTCCTTGGACTATTGTTTCAGCTGCTGTCAGGTGTATGGTTGTTCTCTGAAGACATGCACTTTCTGGTACTCCACAGTTTCTATTGGTTGAATAGGAATTCTCTCAGTTTACTTAGCCCTATTTTGAGTCCTCTGAATGGCCCATCTCGAAAGTATCACTTCCAGATATGACTCTTTCAGAATTTAATTCTGTTATTTCCGCAGTCTGAGTCACACAGATCTGCATAAACCAGATTCTTGAAGTAAGTAATATCAGTGCTTCTGACAAGTAGGTCATTTTTACATACAGTATTGCAAAATATTGTAACCTGTTTTAGGTCAGTTAGTCCTGGTTTATTTTAACAAACTTGTTCCAGTGTCTATGTAACATGCTGTTCATTTTCAGTTATTAAATTTCATTACAGAACTGCCAATAAAGTAATGTAAAACTAGACTGTGAAAGTCAGAGATTTCTTAATTTCACCTATACACAGTAAAAATTCTGTGAGCCAAATGATGGCTGTAGAATTAGATAACCGTAAGTTTGTCTTTGGGGCAATTGCTTATGGCAAGCTGGTTCACTGTCGATAAAGAGTACCTTTGATGATGCATGAAGCAGCTCAGATCCAAGCTGTTGAGTGCTCCCAGCTGCATAGCTTTTACAACCACATGGATTTCTCTTGGAGTAAGGAGAGTAGGCGAGAGTAAGCTTCCTTCATTACTTTAAAAATTGATTGTTATTATTACGTCTTAAACACTACTGAAAAAATTTCAAATGTACTGTATGCTATTGTATATGTTTAATATATTTAATGCAATATAGCAAAATAATTGTCACAGTCTTTGCAGGGTGTTCAGTTAAGATTCATTTAGTGTTAAGTTATGCTTGCTTGTTTCACTTATGCCTTTAGGAACCATTAAAAAAAAAGAAAAAAGGAACAAGGGGAACACCTCATTACAAGCATTCATATCTGGAACTTAACTTTGAGTTACTGATTATGGTTTTTCTTCTTATACCCCTAATGTTCTTTAAACATGAGAGCTAGTGTACACAATGCTTGCCTTCTGTTTGTACTTGTGTTTTGTGCATGGATGCCGGGACTCCTCAATGTAGGCTGTGAGCAGGGATATGGAGCCAGTATGTAAGTCCCAATTCCCAGGGGAAGGAGCTGGAGCTCAACAGAAACTTTGCGGGGCACCCCTGCAATGCAAGACGGAGCTGCTCCTTCTTCCCGTAGAGCCCGTCCTCACTGAGCTTCACTGATGTGCTTTAAGACTACACTGCAATTAAGACTACACTACAATTTCAAGTTGTTTAGTCTAGTATTTTAAATCTACTTAATTTTCTTTTCTGCAGTTCCAGTTAGTTGTGTCAGTTATTGTTGTAGAAGTGAGCACTAACAACTAAACCATGACTGTCATTTGACTTTTCCGTTTTTGTTCTGATGTCTTGTTGTTAAAACCTGAACAAATGTACAGAAGTCCTAACATGTTGTACAGTACTCTGCTTCCTTGTTTCAAATTTATTATGACATCCATAGCTAACACAGCCTGCACAGAAAATCTATTAAAGATAATTTTAACGCTTTGCCACTGTGTAAGAAATAATACCTAAAGTCAAATACAA